>VDFB02101428.1:0-48107 GCA_007258455.2 Sequoia sempervirens | reverse complement strand
TTTGTTGTGCCTGCATGGTCTATATAGTGCTCTATTGATTCAAATATGTGTTGTTTTGTAAAGTAAATTTTTACTTCTTTCATTTGATTCCATTTTGAAGGTTTTACATTAAATTTAGTGGATTTAATCTTTACATTTCTCATACTAGCCAAAAAATAGGGTATTTAAAGGTTTGTAAGTTTCAAATATGTCTTGAACCCATTCCACATTCTATTTGAACTATTTCTTGGTGAAATGGGTATAAATTATAAGGGAAAGGTGTATGAGAGTCTTGTGAGAGTAGGGGAGATCTGAAAATGAGTTGGGCATGAAGCCCTAAGTCTAAAAAATGTGTTTTCCATGAGGAAAAGTGAGGTTTTGAGATGTGAAAGTGAGTTTTGTGTTGGGGAAGCAAGATTTCTTGTTGTTTTGAGTTTTTATAGTCCATGTCCGACCTATTTGAAGCATTGATAAGTTTGTGTGAGCATTGGATGGTTGATTTCCAATAAGTGCTAGGGTTTCTAGGCTTAAAATGGGGGGTTGGTAGTTTGGCCATTGGGTGATTGTATTTATGTCAAAAAGTGGTGAAATCCTTGGTTTGAACATTTGAGAAATGCTTCCCAATTGATTTTACAAAGTTTGGAAAAGATTGGAAGGTAGTCTATTTGGAAAAGAGGGCTAATTTGAGCCCTAAAAGGTGTAAAATACATGTTTTGAGTAAATTTATACAAAACAACCTTTGGTGATTTGTTGATATGTTTTTGAACCCCAAAATGGGTCCTTGAAAAGTTGTTAGTCTTGATCTTGAAGGACATCACCAAGAAGATATACCCGATTAGTAGGTTTGCAATACTACAATGGAAAGAGTTGATTTGATTTGATGAAATGATGATATATTGATGAGGTTGTGATTTGAAAATTGTTATTGCAGATTGGAATTGTATTTTATGTGATTTCAGGACCTCCACTAATTTCCTCATGTGGTATCAGAGTATAGGTACCAGATTCTTGTGAAAGAAAGTTACAGATTGAGAAAGAGATATTAGAAGGTGAAGAGGCAAGATTGTGAAGATTCCTTCAAAAGGAAGGAAGGTGGAACAAGAGGTGAATGAATTGAAGATTCAGTATTTCAAAGAGATCAAAGAATTGAGAGAAAGGTTGGAAGCCTTAGAGACAAGAAAAATAAGAGGTGAAGTTAAAAGCAGTGAGTCAAAAGACGAAGATGATGAAGAGTTTGAAGATGTTGAAGAAGAACTTGATCAAGAAGATTAGAGAATGTCCATGTTATTGAAGGTAGTAAAAGGTGACAAATACAAAGTGAAGATTGATGTAAAAAAATTTGGAGGAAATTTGAATGAAGAGGAATTGTTAGATTGGATATCTTCTTTGGACAACTATTTTGAATGTGAAGAGATTCAAGAGGAACAAAGAGTCAAGATTGCAAAAAAAATTCTTAAGGGTCACACACTTGTATGGTGAGATTATTTTTAGTCAGAAAGAAGGAAGAAAGGTAAATCCAAAATTGTGGCATGGGACAAAATGGTAGCGAAGTTAAAAGGTAAGTTTCTCCCTTCAGATTATTCAATTCAAATTTTTAAGAGATTGCAAAGTTTAAGGAAAAAGGAAATGGATGTAAAGGAATAGATTGAAGAATTTTATAGATTGAGCATGAGGTCCAACCATAATGAAAATGAAGATGAGAATATTGATAGGTACTTGGGTGGCTTAAGATTGAACATACAGGATGAGTTGGCTTTGACAAATTCTAGGTGTGTAGAGGAATGTTATCAAATGGAATTGAAGGATAAAGAGAAAATAAAGAGAATACAAGGGAGAATAGTAAGAGGAAGAGGCAGCACCATGAGAGGAAGATGATCTTTCTCTACTCCAAGACAAGCAATAGAAAATCAAGAAGAACCAAACAAAAGAGATGAACAAGTTGTTGACTTCAGAGGAGGATATAAAGGTACAAGGGGCAGGTTTGGAGGGGTAAGGAATTCAAATAATTTTGTAGGTAGATGCTATCATTGTCAAGAGTATGGTCATCCTGCTTGAAAGTGCCTTGAGAATATTGGCTCATCAACAAGTGTAGGAGAAAGGAAACCTGATAGGAGAGAACAAATTGTTCATGAAGATGAAGTTGAAAGTAGTTCAAGTTCCAATAGATTGGTTGATACTCTTGAAGTTGGTGAGATGTTGATGATGAAGAAACAAGTTTTGAAGACCAAAAAGGATGAGCTGCTTCAAAGAAGAGCATTCTTTAAGACAACTTGCAGATGTAACAAAAAGGTATCCAAAGTGATTTTCAACGTTTACAGATAACATTGTGTCTAGTGAGATGGTAGAAAAATTGCATTTGCATAAAGTACGTAGAGAAAGGCCATATAAGGTATCATGGGTTAGTGATAATCAATCTTTGGTGGTGAGTGAACAAGCAAGAGTTGAGTTTCAAATTGGAAATTATAGAGATGAAGTTCTTTGTGATATACTACCCATGAATTTTTGTCATCTATTGTTAGGAAGGCCTTGGTAGTTTGACAGGCCAACCTTGTATAATGGAAGACAAAATACATACATAATTGAGAAAGGTGGGAAAGAGTTCATTCTAACTCCATTGGTTGAGGAGACAAAATAACTAAGAGAGATTATTGTGCTTGGGAGAAAAGAGTATGTGAATAAAGATGAAAGAAAGAACATGAGTTTAACATCCAATATAATGCTTGATAGAGATAGGACAGTAGGGACAAGAGGTGAGAATGATTTGTATATAGATGGAAAGATAAATGTCTTCATGTGGAAGAGAAAATTAAGTGGAAGTGTGTCTCAGATTGAGACAGAGAAAAACGAGTATGAAGAGCCTTTGGGAAGGCATGAAATGAGTGAATAGAAGGACAATGAGTTGAAAAGATAGGACAAGTGTCAGTAATGATGATGTGATAGAGGATAGTAATGATGATGTGACAGAGGATTGTAAGGCTGCTGGAACAGGAAGAAGGTGAAAAAAGTTGAAAAGGATGAAAAGATAGTGGAGAAAGAGACAAAGGTTTGTGATGGTCATTGGATAGTGGCACAGACAGTTGCAGGTCTAACAAAGTTAGTTAAGGCTGATGGTACAAAGGATAGTAGTGAAGGTGCAGATAAATAGGCTAACAGACAATGGAATAAGAAAAAAGTTGAGAAACAAGTGATGGAAGCTATTAAGAGAGTGAATACAATTGAAAATAAATATGTGATAGTAATATTCAATGATAGAAGACTGGAAAAGCACCCCACATAGCAGAATGGAGAGTTGGAGCAACATACAAGTAATGATAAACACAATATCAAGAGTACTAAGGGCAATGAGAGTTAATGAGAACATGAACCTAATGATGGAGTACCAAGAGGAAAAAATTATGCAGAGGAAAAGGTGAAAAAGTTAATGAACCATTTCCAAGGTACTTGGAAAGCTTACAAGTTGGGGTGTATGGTGCAGGAGCACCATTGAACAAGTTTTGTCAATCCATGAAGATAAGGCGTAGGATGTAGAAGTTTAGAATTTTTTGCATAAAATAATGTATTGAGATGATCTTATTTAGTAATTATTCATTTTTGTGACATGTCTAGGTGTTTAGGAAGTTATTAGCATTGATTTTACAAAATTGCAAAAAAGTGAAAAGTTGTCATAGTTGGAAAATTGCAAAGTTACAAAATTTGAATTCTAGAGAAGTCCAATGGTCATAATCCTTCCAAAGGTCATTTTTGGAAGTTAGACAGTTTTCTTTGGAGGGAAAAACTTTTAATTATGTTAAGGAACACATTGTAATGGTTGATTTTGAAGATTTTGAAGATTCAAGCAATAAAAACACTATTTTATATACATTTTATGTAATTTCCTAGGTTTGTTCTACCCGTATGGTCTGTATAGTTCTCCATTGATTCAAATTTGTGCTGGTTTGTAAAGTAATTTTTTACTTCTTTCATTTGATTCCATTTTGAAGGCTTTACTTTAAATTTAGTTGATTTCATCTTTATATTTCTCAGACCAGCCAGAAAATAGGGTATTTGAAGGTTTGTAAACTATTTCAAATATTTCTTGAACCCATTCCACCTTCTATCTAAACTATTTATCTATGGAATGACTATAAATTATTTGGGAAAGGTGTATGAGAGTCTTGTGAGAGCAAGGGAGATATGAAAATGAGTTGGGCATGAATCCCTAAGTCTAAAAATTGTCTTTTCAATGAGGAAAAGTGAGGTTTTGAGAAGTGAAAGTAAGTTTTGTGTTGGGGCAGCAATATTTCTTGTTGTTTTGAGTTTTTACAGTCCATGTGGAACCTATTTGAAGCATTGATAAGTTTTTGTGAGCATTGGATGGTTGATTTCCAATAAGCGCTAGGGTTTCTATGCTTAAAATGAGGGTTTGGTAGTTTGGCCATTGGGTGACTGTATTTCTATCAAAAAGTGGTGAAGTACTTGGTTTTAGCATTTGAGAAATGCTGCCCAATCGAGTTTGTAGAGTTTGGATAATATTGGAAGGTAGTCTGTTTGGAAAAGATTGCTAATTTGAGCCCTAAAAGGTGCAAAATCCCTGTTTTGAGTAAGTTGATACAAACAAACCTTTGGTGATTTGTTGATATGTTTTTGACACCCAACATGGGCCCTCGAAAATTTTTCGGTCCTAATCTTGAAGGACATAACCATGAAGATATGGCCGATTTATTGGGTTTGCAATATTACAAGGGAAAGAGTTGATTTGCTGAAATGATGAGATTGTGATTTGAAAATTGTTGTTGCAGATTGGAATTGTGTTTTGTGT
This sequence comes from Sequoia sempervirens, assembly GCA_007258455.2. Lineage (NCBI taxonomy): Eukaryota > Viridiplantae > Streptophyta > Pinopsida > Cupressales > Cupressaceae > Sequoia > Sequoia sempervirens. Next base: position 43,330 of record VDFB02101428.1, on the reverse strand, counting down.
GATTGCAAGACCTCCCTTGATTGCATCAGTTTCTTGGCCACTATAGACAATCCTTGTATGGTCTCCAGAAAAATCCTATTAGTGTGTTAATGCGGTAGTACTAGTATCTAGTGTCACCAACTTTAGTCTATGATAGTGCACCCACACAAAGATATACATATGACATCCCATCTGCTAGCTACCTCCAAACAGGTGGATGAAAGACTAGAATATTCTCCCAGGCCTAGATCATCAATAATGTGGTCTAGTAGTTGATACTCGATGCTTCCCTATAGGCCACCTTATTTAACTAATGATACAACATCCCAAGTAAGTAGGGTCCCCATGCAAAAATAGTCTTGTCTTGTCGAATTATCACGAGAACATCTCCCCATTTGATAGGGAACCTATGTCCCCAATGATCTGGAATCCAAACACTAGAAATGAAAGTGCATAGCATAGCGTCTCATCAATGATAATGCTCAGACATAAGCTCCCACTGAATCTCATACCCATCGATGCCCAATCTTGTGCCATCATCAGCCTTGTAAAACTTTCTCAAGGCCTGGAGTCCCCAGTGCAAATCGTAGACAACCCACTCTCCTTTAATCAGAATGTGAAGTATCTGGTAGACATGTTGTAGGCTCATGATCACCTCTCCAGTTGGCAATTGAAAGGAACATGTCTTAGAATGTCATATCTCAGCCAATGTTGTTAGTAGCCCCTATTAGCCCAGAAAATGGGAATATAGGTGATGTGATATAAACCTAATCACATTAGCCACCTTTTCTTTCCATCCCATGGTTGATCCTTGAACACATATGTAGCCAATCTGAACTCACATGTATAAATAGGTGGTCATTGTTTCTACACATGTAGAAATGAGAGTTAACATATCATTGAAAATCATCATTACCATCTATCTAGTCAAAACTACATAAAGAAACTAAGGCTAAACTAAGTCAACCCTAGTCAAATTCAAATGCATATTTTTGACTTCGTTTACATCATACCAAGTCAAATGGGTAATTTTATCCTACATATGCATCTCATTCTAGCAATTGTGTCACTTTGACTTACAAATGCATCACTCCAAAGCACTTGTGTCATTTCCCTAATCAAGTGTGCCACTTTAAAACATTTGCATCACACAGGCTCACATTTGCATAATGATAAACCTAAACCTATCTCGACCCTTGCATTTGCATCATGATAAACCTAAACCTATCTCGACCCTTGCATTTGCATCATGACACATCAAATGCATGTGACGTGAATGCAAGTGTGTCTTTCATGAATGTAGATGCATCACGACGCATTTGATTTCTCAACTTTAACTCTAAAAATGCACAAAAAAAGAGAAAATTACAAAGTGGGACTAGGGTACATACTCGTGCCTCTGTGCCATCTGGTCATTGGAAGGTCCACCACTGATATTCGCAATGATTAGCTTCTGGAATCACCATCTTTCCACAATTTCCTTTGGCTTGGAGCTCTCAAATTTCAAAAGTAAAAAGTGAAAATGAATTACCTTTTCACCCAATTCAACCTATTTATAGGGTGAAAATTAGGGTTTCCTCTAGGGGCTCATAACTAGAGGTGTATTTGACCAACTTCGACTATCCTTTTGACTGCCTTAACCTTGTCAAAATTCAAAATTGACCCACCATTATTTTTCTAGTCTTTAAATTGACTTATCTGGACACTTTCCATATTTTTCTGATGTCGAGCCAAAATTTGTAAATTTTCCCAAGGAGGCATAGATACTTCGTACCTTCGCTAGGGCATATTTTTTACTTCTTTTATTTGTTACAACGTGATAAACTACATTGTATCAAAGAGGGGGAAAATGTAGACACATAAAATTGACCTAGGCCTATGAACTTTATTTTCTCCACAATTCTTCCCAAAATAATTAAAATATTTAATTATCTCCTATTGTTCAATTTCAACTATTAATTAAATAATTCTTAATTATTTAATTAATTCATGTCTTTTATTCTTCACTATTTAAATAAATAAATTTTATTTATTTATTTTAAATGCATCACTAACTTCTTATGTGTCTTCATAATTAAATAAATTCTTAAATTTATTTAATTATTACTTGTCCATCATTTCTTCTTGATTATTTAAATAAATAAACTTTATTTATTTTAATATGTCATTAATTTCCATATCCTCTTATAATTAAATATATTCCCATAATTTATTTAATTATTCTCCATTCAACATTTTTTAATTTCAAATAAAGACATTTATTTAAAATCTGTTCACTCTCTAATTTTCCTCCAAGTAAATAATTAGAATAATTATTTACTATCACATGACCCCACCACTTTTGAATTAAAATAATTTTTAATTCAAGAAGTCAACTTTCCCTCTTAAATCAAATAATTCTAAGTTAATTATTTGATTCTCCAACTTTTTATTTTTCTGTGCCCAATATTCCCTCTTGTCACATGCATTTTTGTCCATTGATTTGATTTTTTTTGAAATCAAATCTTAGCCCTTCATTTGAGAATTTCCCTAACCCTAATTGTGGGTTGTCACATTTAATTTTAACCCTTTATCTTAGGGAATCTCTCAACTTTTAAACTCCATGTGCAACCTTGACCCCAATAGAAAATCTTTGCATACACTAGCCAATATTTCCCACTAAAAATAGATAATAATGATGTATATAGGATAACTTGAGTTGTCACAAGAAAAATAAAGTTGGAAATAAATGGCAAGTGAGGGTATTACATTCAAAAATCAAATCAATATTTTTGAAGGACTTGATCCGAGGGATATTTTCAGTGAAATTTGAAGTTTCTCATTTCTCTCTTGAATTTGCACTATTAGAAAGAGCTCGACGTCCTGATTCCAATGCAACTCAAATGGAGTGAAAAGGAGTCTGTTTGTGCAAGTTATGGCCAGTAAAACCTTGGGTCAAACTGGTATCAAAAGGCGTCTAGAAGGTGAAAAAAGGATCATCTCAGAAATTGATGGAACTAGTGTCATCGCAAAGAGCTCATCGAGACGATTCCAATGGCATTCATTTTGTCGAAATCCAATATCGTATGCTCAACTTATCAGCAGTCAAAGTTTGTAGTTGACTTTGAGGATGGTTATACAGATGCTAACATCAGCAATCTGTACTGTACAGACAGTGAAATGGATTGGTTCAAAGTCTAACATGTGGCATATCCGTACGGACCAATCATGTGGTGACATGTGGTAGTTCGTACTCCAGTCAGTAGGCCACGTCATCGACCAGTTAGCCGGCCACGTGGATGGACACGTCAGCATGCCACATCAGCTCTCTGTTAGCACCACATCATCAACTAGTGGCAGACACATCGGCAGCTTAGTCAGCATCGTTAGCGAATCAAGTTTTTCCATGTGGCCTCCCTTTTCCCTCGGCAGATGGATGAGTTGGTTTGTTTGTTTTAACAAAATGTTGGAAGGATTCAAACCCGTAACCTCCTGCAAAATAGCCGGGCGGTTGCACCGTTATACCATCCAACTAACACCTAATGTATATAGACCAAGGATTGGTTTTCTTGTTTATTATTTAGAGTTCGAGGCTAAAACGTGGCCGATGGGGTTGGAACCGCCGAACACACAAGTGGTAAAAGTTTATGCTACCGTTGGAACATCGAACACTATTTAAATATATGATGAGCTCAGTTAGTTTTTTTTTTTTTTGTGCCGAATATTGTTAATTTGAGGTTATGGTTAAAACCTAACCCCCCCTTCCAATGTAAAATGGAAAAAGGAGTTAGGAACGACTGGTAAACATAACATGGGGGGAGTTATGCATTTAATATTCTTGTTAAGCCTTTTTAGGCTAATTTCATGTATAAAAGAGGGGGAAATGTAGCTCTTAAGAGTTCAGTGAATGTAGGTGACATAGTGGAGAACAGGTGATACGAAAGAGGGAATTTGTGGAGTTTTTTTTGAGCCATTTTCGTACGATAGAGTATTGTTATGTTGTCAAAGTGCTTAAAGAGATGGTCTTGGTGCATTTGTAATCCTTTTGTGGAGATTAATCGGATCAGTCTCACTCTTTTGGAGCAGACCCAGAGACGTAGTCACGTTTGTGACGAACTCCGTAATCAAACTCTGTTTGAATCTCCTTCTCTATACTTCTCTCTCATTCTTTTGGCATCTCTTTGTTATTTCTTGTTACCTTAATTATTTCTATGAGTTAATTTTGTTCCGATTAACTTGGATAAATCTTTGTAAAAGTTAAGCATTCAATTCTGCAATTTAGTCTAGATCCTATACAGATCAGGACTCCACTATTATAATAGATTACCATTGATTTCCACAAGAGAAAGCTTAGAGATCATAATGATTCATCATATTTTGCTTAATTTTTTTTGTTCATAATATTTCTAAGATCATTATCCTTTGAATGACTCTTTCCTTTAATGTTGTCACACTCATCATAATTATCTAAGTACCTTATCAAATAATTATTCCCCACATGGGAATTAGATGATGAATAAAAAGGTAGTATATTTTCCTTTCTAACCTTCAGATTGGCCATCATATCAAAAGATATTTTCTCCTCATGTTTCAAGTCACAATAGCCTAGGGAATGATAATTATTAATAGGGTGTGTTGGTGAGGGATTAACATAACAAAAATGTCCCTCTCTATATCATCAAAAAACATTCCACCTTTATTATTAATCAAAATTTGAATTTAGTATTTCTTAATAATATCATTCTATTCCCCTTTGTTCTATTCTTTAATTTTATTCCAAAGAACCCTTGACTTACACTTAGGTACAAATAATATTTCCTTGAGTATGATTGATGAAATTGAAATTATGTTATTTCATGGATAGAATATCTTTGTTTTGAAGAGGGATTTTTCATCATATGACCAATAAAATCTAGTCATATAAAGTCTAAAGGCCCATATTAGCCAAAATAACAACATATATATTTCCTTCCTTAAGAGAGTGCATCCAGAAAAACCGTAGACATACTCTCCTTCCAAATCATAGACCAAGAATTGCATCCAAAAAGAAATAAAGATCATGAACATGTTTCCATAGAAACCTCTTTGTCCTAAGCGACCTCCAAAATTCTAGATTAGACTTCTAGATTACTTCCATCAACAAAATAGATACAAACATGATATTGCAAGCTTACTATAATAGTCTTCTTCATTTTTCACAAAATGCTTTGATATTACAATACATCTACATTTTATTTTTAGCGTACTACTAACATTACTTTTGAGAGATTAGTGAGCACCTTTTCATATGAAGGAAACTACTCCTTGACATTACTCCTTTGACATCAATGAAAACATATGTTCAACACCTCTATCTTAAGAAAATAATATACACCAAACCATCAAACTATACTTACAAAACCATGAGGTAAAACCACCCAAAAAGTGCCACCAAACTTATCTCCAATAAAATATGCCCTCATAATGGGGTTTACCTTCTAGGGCGAGGAAAATATAACGTAACCTTTACCACCATATCTATGACCTAATGATGAATGGTCTAGATTGACAATGAAAACAATATATAAAATGTAGCTTTCAAGAGCACTACCCTCAAATCCCCATTGGGCCATGTGACCCTAAAATCCACCATTGGGGGAGGTCATCTACCCCATATTATGTAGGGGGTGACCCCCTTATGGACCCATGCTCAAATGTAAACTTCCTTTGTAATTGCAAGGTTTAAACACCATTTTTCAAACATCCATATCCATGGTTTGGCATGAAACCTAATTTTTTAAGTAAATTAAAGATACAATTATGTAGGTTTCTTTCTTGAGTGGAATGTGGAATATGGTTAGATAAGTATGGTTCTTGATAAGGGTGTTTAGATTGGACTTTGTTTCACCTAAATGCATGCACAATTCATTTTAATAGTTCTTTCATTCCTATAGTAAATGTTAGAGTAATCATTCATTAACTAAGAATTAATCATTAATTAATTATTAGTCTAATTTATTCTCATGCACTTAAGCTAAACTTAGGAGTTATTTATTCAATTAACTAAGTTATTTTATATGTTAATTGAAGTGAGTTAAAAGCACAAATTTGTGTCACACTTTCAACCAGCTTATTAGCACAACTGAATTTAAGTATTTCTAACTAAAAATCAATTTTGGTCGAATATATGATCTAGTAAGATTCATTCTAGCTAAGTTAGATGCTTCCACAACTTTTTCAATGAAAATTGTTGGTTAAAAATATATGGAGCACCACTTTGAGTCCAATTTACCAAAAAAATAAAATTATTTGAAAAACTTGAAGTTTTAATAAATCCTATTAATGCAAATATCATTTTTTTTAAAATATAAAAATACCCTTTTCGAGATCCATAAATTTAGTTTTCAAAAATATATTCATTTTAATAGTTTAATTATTTTTTATATTTTATATTTTATTTTTACTAAAAGTAGGTTATCAACACAAAATATTAGGTTGGTTACTATGCCAAAGAAAAATGTTAAAACTTATTTAAAAAAATTGAAAAAAGTATGATGCACTAGATAAAAGAATCTATTTTAAGATAATATCATTTTTTTTCCATTTTAGTTAAATATTTAATATGAAAGTTGACGTTCAATGAAAACAATTGTTTTTTGATTCACACACATTTTAACATTTATTTAAAATTATATATTTATCAAAATTGGAAAATAATATATCCATGCACTAAAATTTCAAGCTATAAATACACACAAAAAGTTTGAAAGAAATAAAATTGGATCAGCGTTGGTCATTTCCTTTATAAAATGTGACATAGCTTTGTGCTTTTACCATATTAGATCATTTTGTCTCATCACATGTGATGTTAACACTTGTCCTAATCTAATCCCTTTCTCATTTAGGGTTGCTCCTATATAGTATTCAACCCTTATTGTATTATCTCTCGAACTCTCAACTTTTGAGAACTCTTATTTTCCTTGAAGATTCTTCATGTTCATTTTGTAGTTCTTTCTTGTTGAGGAATATTGCATATATTGTTTGCAGATATCTTGCATGTGTAATGTGTATTTGTTCATTGTTTTGTCTTGTGGCTCATGTTTTTCATAATTCTATCATGGTATCAGAGCATGGATTCAATGAACCCCTTCTTAATTTATGAGGTTTTTCTTCAACAAAGGTTACAAGCATCAATTCAGGAATCCCATTTTATGTTATTACAAATTTTGGAGGTGGGACAATTCTTGGTGCATTTTTGCATGAAAAGGACCTCACCATTAGATTTAGATTTTTTAAGAAAGTCATATTTGGATTTTGTTTGACTTGATTTGGACTCATGAGGTTAGAACTATAGGGTTTGAAGTGGTTTTCTTTTTCTGGATCTAAAGGGTAGCTATAATTCTGGTACATTTTGGCACAAAAAGGACCTCACCGTTGGATTTAGGAGGCCAATTCCATAAATTTTGACTATAAATTTGTCATATTTCAATGTCGAGAGCTTTTGAGGCAATTTTTTTGTATACAGTATGTACAACCCCTATACACTTACTTGTGCACATATTTCAAAAAAAGGTGAAAATCAAAAAGGTTGGTGTTACTTTTAATTTTCTAGTTTTTAAAGAAAAATTCAAAAATTTAAAAATAAAAAAAATATTGAAAAGATGATTTGTTGAAAAATGTTGCTCTATGGTTTAGGACATAGAGCAAGTTTTCACCAAATATCATTCAAGGAAACCCTAGAGATCTCAATCCAAAGGTAGCAAGGGGGAAAGAGATCTTGCAATAGGGTTGTTCTAGGGTAGGATTAGAGACTAAATGAGGGTTCACTACCAAGCTAGGGCTTGGAAAGAAAAGATATGTAAATGAAATGAAAAACTAATTAGATGACCTAGAGAATGAAACTGAAATACAAAATGACAAAATAAGAATGAATAGATGTGATCAAAACAACCTCCAAAACCCTAAAATACTAACTCCCAATACTCACTAGGACTCATACGTTAGTTGTGGCGTATGCATCCTAGGCGGGTCTTAGAGAGATGAAAATGTGGAATATGGAGTTGTAGATTGAGAGGAACAAAACCCAGAAATTGTTCCCTGAAACCCTAACTGGGACTCATACGCCCAGATTGTTGCAAAGTGTCCTAGGAGTAGAATCTTAAACTGAAACTTTGCAATCCTTTGAAGATAGATCAAATAAGCACTTTCCCATTGGTTTCATGCAAATTAGATGGATATTTTTCCCTAGATCTAACTTTTTGTGAGTCTTGACAACTTTTCATGACAACTTTGACAACATTTGCAACTTTGTCATTGTAGTACTTTTCAAGGCTTCAAATCCACATTTCTTCAATCTATGAACTTGCAATCACACATTAGAGAGAGGAAAACTTGTTGATTGTTAGGAAATGGGTTTTTTCCTTGGTCAAACCCCTTTTAAGAAATTAAACCAAATGATGAAATAATGAAATAGAAGCATGAAATATGAAATATGCAATGATGATACCTTGAATGATGTCTTGAGATGTAATTCAAAAATATAATATGAAGTGGCAATGTAGAGTGTATATCTTCATCTTGAATTAGATATGAAATAATGCTTGACTAGGATCTTAGATGTTACATCACAACACTAGCTCAACTACATGCTTGATGCTTAATGATCATGACTTGATGATGAATCTTGAATTGCTGAAACAATTGATGAATAATTATGCTTTTTAATGCCTTATAAATTCTCTTTTAAACTACCTTTACACTCTTGTTAAGTCTTGTAATCATATACTTGCTATTAGGAATTCTCTCTTGAATGTCTTAGGTGAAAATGAGTGCAATAACCTTGTATTTATACTTGTTTATTGCAGATTTTGCTAAATTACAACACTAAAAGTTGACATTAGATCTAGGAGGATGAAATCCCACCAAGAATTTTAATTAAATTTTATTTTGGACGAGATAGGACTCATACGCCAGTAGTGGAATATGAGTCACATTACACTTAGCTTTGGGACACATTTTTAAAAAATGCTTAAAATGATGTAAAATCAGGATTAGGGCCCAAAAACCTAGGTGGGAATCATACACCCAAGGTGGCGTATGAGTCCCAGATCACTCAATATGGGCCACACAACCTAAAACCACCTAAATTATGATTGAATTTTGGTTTATTTCAGGATTATCCTCAGAAAGATGGATTAAATAAGGCTAGTGGATAAAAAATAAGGCCAAATAAGGCATAAAGAAGCCCAATTATTTAATGAAACCCTCTATTACTATGAAAGTGTTAGGATACACTTTACAACACCCTAAATAAGGAATACTTAATTCCATTTGGTTTACAAAGGTCCTAAACTTAATGTGAAGGTGCTAATAAATACACTTTACAACATTAAATTAAGGAAAAATTAGGTGTATTTAGCTTAAAAGTGCCTTACATCTAATGTACTAGATCAAAGCGACATTAGGTCCACTTTAACATTAACCATTCCTAAATTAAGTGATAATTTGTACCATCTCCAAGAAGGGTGTACAATTTTTTTTATTACATCTAACCACCACTTTAGTGAGAGCAGGAACTTGCTTCAAACTATTCAAACTAACACTAAAGTAGACATTCAAGAGGGGTCCAAGTGTACTAAAGGGAATGGTCTAGGATAACAAGGATCAAAGGAGGTTATCAGCCCCCTAGGATCCAAGATCCTATGTCAAACCAACATAAGCACAAAAGGACATAAACAAGGTGTATGCTATGCAACATCAAGATACACAAACATGCAATTTCAATAGCTAAAAGAGAGAAAAACAAAACAAGAAAAAATAAAAAGAGGTGGATCAAGTTTCAACCATTTGTCCCACATGTTATGGATCAAATCTAATATTTTTGTCCAAAAATACATTCTCAGTCAAAGGCAATGAAGCTTCAGGCTATCTGCTAAGTGAGTAACCAAAATGGTGGCTTAGTGAGAAAGCCATGCCTTTTTATCAGCTTCTCACCATATAATGAGAAAGTCATTTCCATGTTTAGGCTTCTCATCGTACATTAACCATACCAAATCTATACATCCTAATAACTTTGACAAGCTACCACATAATAATGAACTTCAAGCTTCGTGAGGCAAGAAAAGCTTCATATGCTTGAAACTCATCAACAAATAGGATGGCTCCATAGGCAAGCAAAGTGTATTATGCAAGGTGGCAATATAAATTTTTTTGTAAATACAAAATAGTGTAAGGTACATTCAAAGGGATCTTTCTTAGTTCATGTAGGGTCTCTTCTTAGGGAACATCATTCCTAATGTCTCTAAGAGTGGAAAAGTAAAAGAGATATCACACACTCAAAGGAAATCAAGCCCAATAACCACCAAGAAAAGGACACATTGCAAGAAGATAGAAAATTGCACAATGAAAAATGAGTGTCGATGTATTCCCCCAATTTATAGTGTTTGCTAACAGCATTGTTGTGAGAATTTTTTTTAAAGTAGAAGAAGACATTAGAGATTACTCAGAAAGCCCTATGCTAAGTTATATGTTTTTTAATTAAAGTACATCATGAAAAGGGGTTTCCCAAAAAACTCATTATGTCACATGAGAGCCAACTTAAGGCATGTTGTCCACATCTCAATATTTCTCTTATATGTACATGAAAGGTGGTCAACTAGCCAAAAGAGACAATCAAAATTGATGCATGAGGACAAGGCTACCTAACCCCTTGCCCCTACTTAGTGTGTGACAAGGATGAGATGAGATGATTGATGAGAAACATGCTAGAGTGAAAATTAGTATTGATTAGAGGAATTAGGTGCCCCAATATAAGTAAGAACACTAAAATCCTTAAGATGTTGAATTTTATCACCTAAATCTTTACATTCATTATTAGAATGACCATGACGTCTATGATACACACAAAATGAAATCTTGTAGTAAAATTTATTTCATCTTTTTGGAGGGAGAGATATCAAACAATCTTGGAGGAGTCTCAAAAAGATACACTCTTGATCAATAGTAGATGTTCCTTTATTTTGTGAAAAAGATGTCTCTTTCTTAGTATTAGGTATCATACTTACACAAGACTCTTTAGATTGTGAAATTTTGTACTCTCCTTTAGAGAAGGGTGTAAAATATATCAAATTCAAATCATAAATGTTTTGTGTGATAATATTAACATTATGCAAGGATTTCATTGTTTCTTTCATTTCTTTCAAAGGATAATACTCAAGAGCACTAGTGTTTATCAGTTTAGGATGCACTAATGTTAAATTTGGCTTAGAAGAATCTTTGGTAAGAGTGTTAATATTGAGTGAAGCCTTGTTTTTTTCTTTCAAGGGATGATAACCAAGACCACTAGTCTTTTCTTGTGTGTTAGGCTCTATAGGTACATGTATACCTTGTTCTCTAGTACCACATCCTTTTCCATTATAATCAAGTTGTTTCATAAGTTCATAACCTCTTCCATAAATTTTTTTTATTTCCTTAGGATTTGGTGGTTACTTATAACCAACTTCCTCAAAGTCTATTGTATTATTTGTTGTTTCTTTTAAAGTGGATGCTTTTGAAGGGTCTTCCATATTTTTTATTGACATTATAACTTTTTCTTTTCCATTTTTAGATTCTTTGTTTATGATCTTGTATTCACTCATGAATGTTGATGTGAAATCTAAGGAACCCCAATCATCTTCTAATAGCTTCGTGACTACTTCAATATGATTTTCTTTGTCTTTCTATTTCATGGGATCTAATTTTGTATTTGGTGTGAATGCTTTCAAAGGATTTTCCTTATTTTTCTCAATATTTAAACAACCATTTGGTTTAGGATCAACTTCAATTATGTATACTTTGATGTTGTAGACATACTTCATTATACAATGAAGAGTAGAAGTTACCCCATTCATTGCATGAATCCATGGTTTGCCTAAGAGAATATTTTATGAAAGATCATGAGGCATAACATGGATCAGTGTTTCTAATGTGGCCTTTCTAGCTATAATAGGAAAAGTGATCACACCAAGCAGTTATTTTCCTACATTGTCGAATCCACAAATAGATAAAGAATCAAGTTAAATTTTTTATTTATCTACATAGAACCCATCCAAAAGGTTTATGCTACACACATTAAGAGTGGAGCCATTGTCGAAAGGGGTTTTCTTTATTCTTGTTCTATTGTATCTAGCTATTATCATGAAGGAATCATGTTGTTTTTTCACTTCCAAAGGAGGGAGCTCACTTTGGTGGAAACAATTTCAACATTTATTCCTTGAATCATGGCTACTATGTCATTTGGTTGTGAATTAGAATGGATAGGAACTTGTTGTAAATCACTTTGAATCATGTTATGGTAATGAGGGGAGGCTTGAATAAGGTCCCATAAGGATATCTTTGCAGAGTATTCTTAAGTTGTTCAACAAGATCATAATCCTTTCCACTTTGTGAAGGAAAATGAGGACCAGGCAAGATAGGGTTAGGTAATGTGAGGGATGTTGAAGGTGTTTGTCTTGGTTTTAGATTGTTTCAAGTGTTATATGTATGAGCAACAATATTATAAATAGACTATTGCAAAAAAATATTCTAAGGGGGGTAAAGGATAATTTTAGGTTTGTTTTGAGTTTTTGGTTTGTGTGAAGGAGGGTAAAGGATGAGTTGAGGTTGAATAATATTAACTTCTCTTAGGGAAGGAGTGTCTAATATCACTTCATCATCTTAATATAAGGAAGACTCATTATTATTGTTTGAATGATGTGTGTCAATGTTCTCATTTTCTTGCACCACGGTATCCTCCTTAGTAGGAGAGTTTTTAGGAGAACTATGAACTAGATGTTCATGACATTCTAAGGTTTTTTCTTCTAAAATGACTTCATGACAAGTAGGGGAGTTACCAATGGTCATATTTTCTTGTTCAATAAGGTTTTCCCTAGGGGAAAATGGGCAACTAAGATTCTCATGACTTTCATCGATTGTATTTTCTAACATCAAAGTATCTTCTTCACAGCTAGGAAAGATACTAGGAGAAGAACAAATGTGATTTTCATGATTGTCCATACTTTCATTCCTTTGTCTCATAATTTCTTCTAAAATAGGATAGGTAGGGGAAGAAACATAAAGAGGGTTGTAATAGATCTTAAATATTTTATCATCTAACACCAACACATCATCCTCACTTATAGTTTCATCTTCTAAAACATTATCACAAGAGATCAAGGTGTTGGGAGATGGATGTGGAATATTTGAAGTTTCAATGGTCCCTTGTTGTGTTATGTGATCAACATGATTACCTATGGTTATGTCTTGCCCAATAAGAGAGGAATGAGGAGAGAAACAACTAGGACTCTCAAAACTCTCATTGATTGGTTGTTCTAACACCAAAATATCTCCTTCACAAATATAAGAGATATGAGGAGAAGAATGAATATGATTGTTATGATTTCCCAAGGTTGTTTTCTCTTTCGCTAAAGTATTCTCATAGGGAGGGGATATGAAATTTTTCTTAGCATGCCTAGATAGGTAAGATACTAACATTATTTGGCCAAGAATGAAAAGTACTTCTAACCATCTCATTCAATGCTTCAAGAATGTAAACAATGTATATCCAAAGATGAAAAGTACTTTTATCCAATGTATGCAAAGCTTTAAGAATGCAAATGTAATGTGTATCCAAAAATTAAAAGCACTTATATCAAACTTATGAAAAGCTTTATGAATGTAAAAATTGTATATGCAAAAGTGAAAAGTATGTTTATTCATATTATGCAAAGTTTCAAAAATGTGAATATTTTCAAATGAAATGATTTAGGAAAAGATCAAAAATGACTACCCTAAATTGATGTTTTTGACCTAGATGCATAAAATAGAAGTTACTAAAACTTCTTAGAATGATACTATATGTTACCAACAAGCCTAGAAAGGATAGAAATGAGGTTTCTAATGTTGTAAAAGGCAGTTTTAGGCTTGATTTGGGACTAAATAAGCCAAAGAAGCATGAGCCCCACTCAAGGTTTTTCAAGGGTTCAAATAGTGAAAACACATGCTACAAAACTCATTAAAATCAGGAAAAACCATCTATACTGAGACTAAACCATCCAAAGGGGCGTATGAGTCCCAGTTTAGGGTTTTTACATAGAAATCAACAAATTCTGAGTGAAAGAAAATGGTTTTAGTTTGTATGATGTCTAGACTATGTGCAATTATAGATTTTAGATGAAATTCAATGATGCAAGAGGAAAAAATGCAACCTATATGTAGTTTCACTAATGCAAGATGTAGAAACCCTAGATGCTAATTAAATAATGAAGAACCTAATGCAAAGAAAATTCAAGCTAGATCTAGGATTATGGTGCACTACAAATATGAAATAAGGTGTTCTAAATGTAGATTCACCAAAATAATTTGTTGAAAAATGTCACTATATGGTTTAGGATATAGAACAACAAGTTTTCTCCAAATATCATTTGAGGAAACCCTAGAGATCTCAATTTGAAGGTAGCTTGAGTGGGAAAGAGATCTTGTAATAAGGGTGTTCTAGGGTAGGATTAGAGACTATAATAGGGTTCACCACCAAGCTATGGATTAGAAAGATAAGATATGAAAATGATATGCAAAACCTAACTAGATGACCTAGAGAATGAAACTTAAATACAAAATGACAAACTAAGAATGAACAAAGGCGCACCTGGAGGAAATATGTCATCAAAACAAGCTCCAAAACCTTGAAATCCTAACTCCCAATGCTCACTAGGATTCATACAGAAGTTGTAGTGTATGGGTCCTAGGTGGGTCTTGAAGAGCTGAAAATGTGTTGGAGATGCAAACTGAGAGGAAAAAAACCCATAAGTTGTCCCTTGAAACCCTAATAGGGACTCATATACCCAAATTGTTTTGAAGTGTCTCATTTTTTCGCGAAGTGTCCCAAAATAAAAATATTGAATTGAAACTTTGCAAGCCTTTGAAGATGGATCAAATAAGCACTTTCCTATTGATTTCGTGCAAATTAGACGGATATTTGTCCCTAGATCCAAGTTTCCATGAGTCTTGAAAACTTTTCATGACAAATTTGACAACATTTGCAACTTTTTCATTTTGGTACTTTTGAAGGCTTCAAATCCACTTTTCTTCAATCTATAAACCTGCAATCACACATTAAAAGGAGGAAAACTTCCTGATTGTTAGGAAATGGGGGTTTTCCCTGGTCAAACCCCTTTTAGGTAATTAAACCAAATGATGAAATAATGAAATAGAAGAATGAAATATGAAATATTCAATGATAATACCTTGAATGATGTCTTGAGATCTAATTCAACAATCTAACATGAAGTGGCCATGTAGAGTCTAGATCTTGATCTTGAATTGGATATGAAACAATGCTCAACTTGAAGCTTGGATTCTACATCACAACACTAGCTCAACAACATGATTGATGCTTAATGATCATGACTTGATGATGGATGTTAAATTACTACAACAATTGATGAAGAATTTTTCCCTTGAATTCCTTAGAAATTCTCTTGTAAACTATCTTGACACTCTTGTGAAGTCTTGTAATCATAATCTTTCTATTAGGAATGCTCTCTTGAAAGTATAAAGTGAAAATGAGTGAAATAACCTTTTATTTATACTTGTTTATGCGAAATTTTTCAAAATAACAAGACTACACACTGACATTAGATCAAGGAGGATGAAATCCCACCAATAATTTGAATTAAATTTGATTTTGGGCCACATGAGACTCATACACTAGAAGTTGTGTATGAGTCCCATTAGGCTTAGCTACGGGACACTTTTTTCAAGAAGGCTTAGAATGATGTAAAATAATGATTGGGGCCCAAAAACCTAGGTGGGACTAATATTCCCAATGTGGTGTATGAGTCCTAGATCACTAAATCTAGGCCACACATCCTAAAAACACCTTAATTATGATTGGATGTTGGTTTATGTCAAGATTATCCCAAGAAAGATGCATTAATTAAGGCTTGTGGATGCAAAATAAGGCCAAATAAGGCATAAAGAAGCCCAATTATTTATGGAAACCCTAGATTAGTGTGAAAGTGTTGGTATGCACTTTAAAACACCCTAAATAAGGCATAATTAAGTCCATTTGGTTTACAAGGGTCCTAAACTTAATGTGTAGGTGCAAATAAATACACTCTATAACATTAAATTAAGGAAACATTAGGTCTATTTAGCTTAAAAGGGCCCTAAATGCAATGTACTAGATAAAGGTGACATTAGGTCCATTTTAATGTTAACCATTCCCATATTAAGTGAGAATTTGTGCCATATCCAAGAAGAGTGTACAATTTTTGCAATTACAAAAGGAAAAAGTTTTAAAAATTAAAAAGGCTGGCATTTTTTGTTTTTAGTGGATGGAAGATGAATTAGGGGGTACCCGTAGGGTACCATTCCCTGTGAGCCCCATGCCCTATGGCCAACATTAATCAACCACTAAAAACCTTATAAGCATTGATCGAAAACTTTTCAAACCACAAGAGGTGCCTTTATAAGGGTCATTTGTTGGCTATTACATATATGCGGCCACAAAAAAACCAACACTTTTTTATTTTTTCTAGCCTTCAATATCTTTTTTTTGGTGTCAAAATTTTGAGTCACTATTTTTTTCCAACTCCAAAAATTGCACAAGATTGTTTTTCAACTAGGCACCATCAAAATTTTGGCATATTCTAGTCAAATTGGGAATATTTTGTCATCTACCTCTTTGCAAGGGGGTTAGACTTTTTTTCAGCAAATGAGAATATTCATCAAATATTTTGTTGTAATCAACATGGTTTCATTCTAATGTCAATAGTATGAACTATACCCTTGGCCCCTTTAAACCCTCCTCATGCCCTAAAGGAGGTGATTTAAAAAAAAAAAATTCATAACATTGGGGGTACAATATAGTTTTTGGAAAATGAGATATCATTGGAAAGTTGGTTCTATCAAATTTCCACTCGTGTGGGTCTCATCACTTGATTTTTCTAGTAGTTCATTCTATAGCTTATTGAAGTTAGAGGTGTTGTTTTTAGACTTGAGCTCTAACTTTTGACCCATTTCTTCATTTTTCATGATTCCAACAACATTTTGACTCTCTTTCAGAGCTCTTTACAACCATCCATGCACTTTTTTCCATATTTCTCTCTAGGTATATTTTATTTAGTTTTTTGTGTTTACACAATTTGGTGAATTACTTAGACATGTTAGCTCCTCAAGGCTTTTTTTTTGTGTGATATGACTCATTTTTGAAGCTATTCTTCATGTATTTCCAATATTTTATCCTTTTTGGGCATTGTAGACTTTTTTTTCATGCACATTCTCTTTTATACACACATTGAGATAAAAGTGTCATTTTGGTGTATATTTTTTTGGGGATTTTACACATCTTGTTGTGCCTTTTGTATTTGAACTATGATAAAAAGTGCCATGGGGGTGTTGATGTTTTCCTTTGGTTTTCTGTCACACCTTTATCAAGTGAGTTTCCCTTTCATGAAAATAGTGAATCCAGGTGATTCTTTCCTCATGCATGTATGCCTTAGTTTACACACTCCTTTTTTTGCAAGTTGTTTCTCCTACATGCACATCTTGGTTTCATAGTTTTAGTGTACTTGTCATGGCTCTCCCTTTTAGAATTATTGGGGTGGTTCTACTATTGGTGCTAATTATTCATTGTTTTCATGGTTTGAGTGATCTACGTATCTAGTTCTTATTCCTATTTACTTTCAGATGCAACATACATCAATATATGGTTACATACATTTCAATGAGATGGATCATTTACCATGTAGAAACTCTTGAATTCTTATTGTCTAGAGGTGACCTTCCATTTTCATTTGATCAGAGACTACTGGTTCCTACATTTTTGTCACTCATATAGATTCATGTCATTTGCATCTTTAAGTTCTAGATGTTTTCCTTTGTTTTCCATTTGATTTGAGTAGTGTTGTTGGGGACACTCATGTAGATTATTTTCTCTCTTGTGATTAGTGTTCTTTAGACTTGAACCATATATTTTTGGACCTAATGGAATCTTTAACTCTTATAGGGTTTTTCACCTAAAAGGAGAGAGATTAGATTCAAAAATGCTATGGGTTCACTCAAATTATGCTATGAAAGATTTTTTCTATGCTAAATGAAGTCAAATAAATGCAATTGAATGATTTAAATGACTAAATATGAATGCAAGACTAAGATTTATGTTATGTTTGAAAACACACTTTGATATGCAAACACTGAAGAAAATGAAGAAATATTGCAAAGTAGAAAGAAGTATGATAAAAAAGAGTGCACCTAGACAATATCTAATGAATCTAGAGTGTCTTGAATGTTGATTGATGTTACTGATTTTTCATAGTGGGACTCATTCACACAGGGTGACGAATTAGTCTTGCTCCTAGTGAAAAAGTGTCAGGAGAAGGTTTTTAATAGTTAAGATCTAGAATCTGACAAAACTCAGATTTTTAGTCCTAAGGTGGGACTCATTCACCACTGGTAGTGAATTAGTCCTCTCCCAAATTTTTGCAAAATCAGGAGGCAATTTTGCAACACCAGATCTAGAAATATCTGCTTGTCGGGTTTTTGAAGTCAGTTCTGTAGTAAACGGATAGATAACATTCACCAAGCTTGAAATAAGAATAAGTTGACTTGTTCTCCACTTTTCAACACCTAAATACTTGCTAAATATGCATACAAAAGGCTACAAATACACATACAAAGGGGAAATATGGTTGGTGGTTAGCAAATAGGGGTTTGCATTGGTCAAACCCCACTTTGGTAATCAAACCCTTAATAAAATAATGAAATGCAAGAGAATAATAAATAAAAAAATGCAATGCTATTAACTTACCAAACCCTTGAAGATGCAAATATGAAGTAATGCTAATGGATGCTCCAAAGTTCTTGAATATTGCTTGAATTGATGTTGCAAGATGCTTGAATACTAAGATGTGTGAATGAGATTACTTGAATAGATGAGGAAATTGTAGGGGATTGTAAAATGAGGTGAAAATCACTTATTTATACAAGCTTGTGCCTTAGTTACCATTCATACCTCATCATAGGTCAACATCAAATGTATTTTGAATAAAAACCCAAAAGAAATTTGAAATATTTTAAATTTTGGAGCCAAGGGGAACTCATTCGCCACCCATGGAAAATGGGTCCTACCTAGGGCTTGAAACTAGGTGTCAAGAATTAAGTTGCATTTAATGTTGTTTGTCGGGATTATATCCAAACATACACTTAAATAAAGTATATGAGGGTATAAAGGGGTCAAATAAGTCATAAGAAAGGGATAAATAAGGGGAATATACCTAGAAAAGTGTGAATCTTTGTTACAAGACTTTACAAAACTTGAAAATAGGACTTTTTGATGTGTAAAACAATGATTTTTAGGTGAATTATGATAAATAGTGTCTAGAAGAATTTGAAAATGTTTTACAACACTTCACAACACCTTCACAAGATGTAATTATTTGAATTTTAGTACCTAAATAAGCATGTTCAAGCCATGTTACATAATAAAATCATAGAAAAATATATCAAACACCATGAAAGAAGACCTAAAAGGCCATGAAAATGACAAGGGGCTATTTTTCTACAGCACAAGACTATTGGTACGTATGTTTTAGACTTGTATCTTGCATGTTGAGTAGTGTCACTAGGGTCACTCATGCAAATTCATGTACCACTTGTATCTTCAACTTCTAGATTTTTTCCTTTGTTTTCCATTTGATTCAAGTAGTGTCATTGGGGGAACTCATGCAAATTATAGTCTCCTTGATCTTGATATTTTTATCTTTGATTTATAGATGTTTACCTTTATTTTTCATCTAATATGAGTATTACTATTGAGGGAACTCATGTAGATTCTTGTTATCTTGATCTTGATCATCATTTCTTTTAGAGGTTCTTCATTTCAAAACTATATCATTCATATTTTTGACAAGAACTACAACTTCTTTCTACCTCAATGATGTTCTACATGTTCCTCTCTCTTTTGGGAAATTCTTTCAGTTGGACGATTCTTAGTCCTTCACCTTCATTTGGAGGCTTTTTAGTCCTTCATTCACCTTTCTCTCTTTTGGAGAGGAGTTTCTCCTTTTCTCTAGTTTTGAGATATATATTTTTTTATACATGGGTATTACACCAAGCCTTGTTTGTCAGGACCCATCATGCATTCTATTTTTAGATTTTTTAGCTACTCCATAAATTCATATTAAGGGAGGTGTTAAAGTAATCATGAATTAGCTAATAATTAATCATTAATTTATTATTATTCTAATTTATTCTCATGCACCTAAGGTAAAATTAGGAGTTTTTTATTCAGTTAACTAATTGTTTTTCTATGTTAACTTAAGTGAGCTATTATTAATTGCTTAGTGTCTCATCGCATGTGATGAAAATTGTATTTATCTAATCCCTTTCTCATTTAGGGTTGCTCCTATATAGTACTCAACCCTCATTGTATTATCTCTTGAACTCTCTATTGGCCTCCTATAATGATTCAACAATTGAGACCTTAAAGTTGTGATTCAAAGATTCGACATCTATTATAAATAGCTATATTAATAATCATGAAGGTTCATTTAATTGTCAACTGAGGGACATGAACTTGAAATGGGTCAGCATAGTATATCTACTAGGAATCTATAGTAGCCATATTCATTCTACAACTAAGAAAGACATAATGTTGAAACTAAATTGCTTCAAAAGAAGTTATATGAGTACTAAACATCAACCAACAACTTTACTAAGTTGAAATGCATGAAAAAAATGAAAATTTGAGCAAACAAATAAGAAACTACTCTATCTACTTTGGCTATAGGAAGAGTCACATAATAGAATTCTAGTGGTTGTAGGAAGAGATAATTGCTAGATTTATAACTATTGCTGATCAAAAAAATAATAACTAAGTTAAAAGGATGGAACACTCACCAAGTGGACCCCCTTTGGTGAGTATTCCTTAATACAAACTCAGATGTAGCAAACTTATAACTTCATTTTATTCATTGAAAAGAATGATCACAATAGAGTAGTAACATAACTATATTACTAAAAAACTAGAAATGCAAGTACAATATCAGATCAATCAACCCTTTGAGGAGAATTCAAGTCTTATTTATAGAAGGAAAAAATACTAAATAACTACCTAGCAAGGGAGTCAACTCCAATATGGTGGAACCCATAAAATTTTTGAGGGTTTCACTAATTTCCTGGTCATAATTTTAGTCACCTTTATACTAGTCATTGGGGTCTAGGGTTTAAGGGTTTCTTGTTCTCCATCACTCTTGTTATCTTTTTGTTTTTGTTTCTACATTGACTGACTGAACCAATCCCTTGGTCACTTAAGTGTTCTCTTATGTCTTGACTCATCATTACTGAACTAGTCCCAATGTTTTGGTTACCAGCAAACCTAGTGAGTCCTCCTTTATGAAAAACTTTAATGCACATGCCTTTAGGCATTACTTAAATCCAACGCTCGATGCCCTTTTTCCTATAATGTGTCTCTTTGCAATTTCCTCTTTTGAACCCATGATGAGAAATGTGTCTGTCTTGTAGTGCTCTCCCTTTATTTCCCATCATATGTTACCTCCCAGGATTTCTCTTTGAACCTATGATGATTGATATGTATTGTGTACCCTTTAGCGCTTATCTCATCACCTGTCACATGTTGTTTGGTTGATTTGGGATGAGAACCCATGATGAAAAATGTGGTTAAGGTTTTAACCCATCGACATCCCTTATACTTTGCAGGTTATGTAATTTTTTTCTCAGATGAACCCATGACCTCCGATGGATAAGTTTTCATTCCATCATGTAGATTTGTTCTATCATAGGTTATGATGTTTATTAAGCTTGGTACATGCAATGAGTGATGATATCTAGATCTCTAGTCTAAATATTTCATACACTTAGGATCAAGGGTTGATATCTCATTGCTAGCCTTCAAGCCATTGCTTGATGAGATCCAAATGTGATCACAAGACATGCAATGATAGATACTCATAAAGAAGGGGAAGATGTACATGGAAATTTCTTGATTCATTGAGTACACATCAAATCGCTGGTAGGGCCTTGTGGAGAGCAAGGCATAACATGTACCATTGGATTGATTTTCCATGAGAATGCATCAATGGTTTGAATTCAAATGAGAAGGACCAACATGAAGAGTGATTTTTCACTCATGTGAGCTTCCTTGTGCCATTAATGGTACTGGTACTTGGCTAAATTCATAAGAGTGAGATTACAGTGTGCATTTCCACTCCACTTAAGTGCCCGAGGAGCTAAAGGAGAGTTTGGAGCAACCAATTCCAATGTTAAAAGAGGGTGGCAAGAGAAGGTTTTCCTATGTAAGTTGTCACCAAAATCCTACTATTTTCTTTCTTTCCTTGCAAGTAATAGTGCATTGAACTGAAAAGTATGAATTGATTTCAAGAGGGGTTTAGGGTTTCTTTTTTCTGTTGTGTTAGTATTATTTCCTAATTGGGTAGAGTTGGAATTGAACTTGAGTGTGAATAACTAAGAGTAGGGTATTAATCCTAAACCTAGTTTATCTCTGAACTAAGTAAAACCTTGAGGAAACTAAAATGAGTCAACCCAGTGAATCATCATCTTCAAAACCTCTCCCCAAGAACAAAAAGAAAAAAGTATCCCATGAACCACCTTAGAGGTCTAAGGTCACTGAGAAGAAAAGGGGGCAGTTGAAGGATTATACTTGCTTCATGAAAAAATTCCAACCACCAAATGTTAAGGTGAAGAAGGCTATAGGGGAAGGAATTTTTACCACCAAATTCAAAGACTTTGTAGAAGGAATTGGTGACATTGTTGTGTTAGAGACTAGATGTGAATTTTTCCTCTATAAATTCACTAGAAGAGATGCCCCACATCCTAGTAAAAATATTTGGGGTTATAATTTGGCAAAGTTGGTTGTTCCCAATGTTTTTGTGGAAGTAGATTTGATGTTGTACCTTGAAGACAGGTATGATGATGCAAATAGGGTAATCATAGACACCCAGGGAAAAAATATTCTAGAGATAAAAGCAAGTAAAATTTTGGAGGTTTTCCAAAATGAGACCTGATGCCATCGAGAGGATAAACTTGAAAAATTGTAGATGTATGGTGAGAAAAGGATGGTGCTCCAAAGAGGTGAAATACCTATACATAGAAGAGAAAAGGACACTAAATTTTCACTCAAAGAGGTTGAACCCATAGATTGTGAAGAGTTTGTAGATTATTTTATGTTCGCATACTACATGCTATGTCAGGTGCTTTGAGTGAGATGTGATGGAAAGATAGCATCGCCCCCGCTGTTTATAATTCTAGATATCTAGCACAAAAATAGGCACACATGGTTTGACTATGCTCATAGAGTTATGAGAAATTGCATTATGATTTGGTAAGGCTCAAGGAAAGGACAACACTGGATTGACATTCATACATTACTCATTGTTGATGCATATGATTCTATACTAGGGATAGGAGGTCTTTGAAAAAATCATGAAACTAAGGCAAGTAGATGAAAAAATAAATGAGTTTTTGGTTCAAATGTGGACATTTATTTGGGACTTGCACTACCCAAATTCAAATTATGCAGGGTTTTGTAATACCATAAAGCACAAATTTTTGGTTCAAATGGGTGTTGCACCTGTTGAAAGGATTTCTAGAACAATTAAGGCATTGTTGAGGCCAAAGGAATATGGTGATGATCTTAATTATGAGTGCAATTAGGGAGATTGGTATTTGTATGATGATTGTACAATCATCAGGTGTTATGGAACCCATATAACACCATATATATTTCCTAGATATGTTTCTGATAGGTTAGCCTATTTTGAAATAATGTGGAAAATTGATTGTTCTGACTCAGAAAACTTAGGAAAGTCTCCATGATTGCATCAGACTTCAATTTTCATTATTTTGTTGTATCGACAAAGGAATCTCATGAGGTATTTGGCATACTAGTGAGCAACCTAAGAATGAAGATATCCCTCACTAGAAAGTTTGATCTAGAGGGACTTATTAATAGAGAAAAGATAAAGAGAGGAATCTCCAGATATGGGTCTCATGAATTCTACCACAAAGAAGATGTAATAAGGAATTTTCCAACACTTGAGGCTATCCGGGATAGGAAAAACTATGGTTGAATATTGTAGAGGTTGAGTTTAAGGCCTCTTCTCAGAATTCTTATTATGAGAGCCCCTACAAACACATCACTGATAAATATAGAAATATGGATCTAGTCTTCAATGATTTCATGGATGGCTCTTTCTTGGAAAAAGTGAAACAAGCACAACAAATTTATCAAAAGGCTTTACAAGAGCATCAAATAAAGATTGGTGGTCAATCAAAGAAGCCTAAAATACTAGAAGAGTAGTAGTCAATGGATGTGGAAGACACTCATGTTATGGAGTTACCTATTGCAAATGTTCAAGAAGCACATGGAGTTGAAGAGAATGCGCAACAACCACCCACTGAATTTGAACCTATTGAATAAAGAGAAGAAGTAAAATTCTCACATTCTAAAATTAAGGATGTAATGGAGCCCTTTGTTCCTAATGATAGATTAATCCCTTGGGAATATGATGAAAATCAAGATAATATGAAAGGGTACTATTTTGTGCTAAATTTTTAGAAGATGGCTCTTTTGTAACAACAAGAGAATTTGAGTACATAGTTGATCTCAAGGCCAAGGAGATAAATGATAGGATACAAAATGATCAAGAGGGTGTGGACCCCTCTTAATTGGAAGAAGTTAGAAAAAGGGTTGAAGAGGAAATTATTCAGGAAATTAAGCAAATGAATCCTATAGAGGTAAGGAGATTAGTCAAAGACAACAAAAAATTGGTTATTCTAGGCTAGATCTTATTGTCCATAATTTCTTTGGATGTAATTAGAAGTGACCCAAATGTTGATGTATCATAGGAAGCTTTTGATGAAAGAACATTTGGTTTAGGTTTTAGTCCTAGCCTACATGTGTTGGCTATTTGGAAATTGACACTAGATTCAAGAAGGTATAGACTCAGTAGAAGGATGGTTGGTCTCTCAGGAGATTTAATAATTGCTAGAGCCTAAGAGATGACAACCCCACAATTTGAAAGATTAACAATGCATACAACTATGTTAAGTGTGGATATTGCAAAAATCTCTCAAGTTAGGTACCTGAAATTAATTCAGAAGCATAACAAATTGGTTGAAGAATATAAATGGTTGAAGGCAACTACTATCAATATGGGTTAGAAGACCTTGCCTGCTTCCCCTGCTACTCCAATATCACAAGAAATAGAGACTATCAAAGAAAGAATTATTGCTTTGAAGAATAAACTTCAGACAATCAAATAAGAGAATGTCAAACTCTTGGATGATATGGATAAGATTACTAAGGGTATGGCCAATGAATTTTTGGGTTATAGATTGACTAAAGCAACCTCTAGAGAAGAAGATACATGGCTAACATACAAGGTTATACATGAGGCTTTTGAGAAGTTCCAACATGTCTAAGATGTCTTCGAGAACACCTAGAATAAGTGGAGTAGTGGACTGAATAGATTGAGGGAAATACAAGTGAATATAAAGGATGACCTTGATGCCCCAACAAATCTCCCAGATATCATGAAGGGGATTGAAATGATTGGAGAGGTCACAGGATCCCATGAGCGAATTGGAGGATAGTTAGAAAGTAATATTAAATCCTTTAGGGGTATGGAAGAATGGGGTATGCCTAAAATCCTTAATGAGGATGGAATGCTCATGGAGTATGCACCATGGAGGGAATTCTTCAACCATCAATCTGCTATAGGCCCATGAATAGGATATGTTGATGATAAATTGGACCTAACTATTCTAAATGGCTATTGATATTCTCATCGAAATCCGAACAAATATGGATGCCTTCAAAAACTTGGCTAGGGTGGTGATTGATGCAAGCTATAATGTATATAGTACAAAGGTGCATAAATTACTTGACATCAATTGGCCCACTAAAGAGGAATATAAAGATTCACCAAAAAAATATGTTGCGTAAGCCATAAAGGTGGTGAGAAAAATATAGAGCATGGTCAAGTATAGTATAGGTCCAGCCTTTTAAATAGCTATGTGAGCAACATCTATATTCTCTAAGTACTAAGATGCACTTGGAAAACTAGCCAATGTACGCTTACATGTTATTTTATCTTTACTCAAGCTTTGTGCCTTTTGTTGAACTCGGTGATGACATGGTCCAATTCTTGAATGAAAAAGATACGAATTCCACAAGTTTTTGGAATTTTTTTCTTCTTCAATTTCCCCTCTTTTCTTCAAAGTGCAAATATAACTGCCCAAGGGTTGAAATGAAGTGAAATTCTTGGAAATGCAAGAAAAATAAAATGTAATTTTCCAATAGCCCAAAGCTTATTTTGATCCCTTGAATCATATAAAAGGGAATTCAAGGCTATTGTGTAGGGGTCTTTGAAATTTTGGTTGATCTTAGAGAGTCATAGAAAAGTCCTTTTTTAAGAGCATAAGCATATAATGGATATGGAGTTACCTATTGAGTCTTAGGATAGGAGTTTGTATTCATAGTTAGCTTAAACTTTTTGCAATAAATATATCATTGGAGAAATGATAATTGAAAACATTATGAAAATTGTCTCATATGTACATGTTTAAAAATCAACAATAAAATGGTCAAGAATTATTCTATTGGTCTCTAGTTCATGTAATTGGATGTGTGTTTGCACTATTGTTTCAATTCAAGTAATTGATAAAAATACTTTACTACAATCATGGGTTTATGAGTTAATTCATAGGATCTTTAAGTATGTTTTGTATGGAGAGTTTGAGTTATTAATTTGTAATGCAAATCCATAATAGTCAGTGAATATTGGATGCTTTAGTTGTTGCATTACGGTATATTGTGAATTCAGCCTTATCACCCTAGGATAATACATTGATTCTATGTATTGAATGAATTTAGATATATCGGGCCATCCAAATCTTGTCAAGGAACCACTTATTTAGTTAAATTTACTTTCAATATGGAAATGGTTAGTATGAGTTTCTTTTTATTTTCTCATTCTCTACTCCAGGTTATGATGGTGTGAAGGATCTTCCATTTCTTTGCAAATTGTTACTTGTTGAGTCATGGTATGAGTATGTTTTCTATTCAATGTGCAATGTATGTCTTAGTCTTGTGTATGAATATTGTAAGTACATTATGGCATCACCCTCTCAAGTCTTGCAAAACCCAAAGTGCAGGAAGAAAACTTAATTGCTTTCTCTCATTTGTCAGTCCACCATCTTTGAGGTTACTGGCCATTGGAACTAGCAAATCCATAGGCTTCCTTGAAGATTTAGTTGGTATTTTAAAAGATCAAACACAAAATATTAGGGCACCACTTTATGGAAAGCATAGAAAGTGAAAAGGAGGTTATGCTTGCATGGATTCTAGTCAAGCTAGTTTTCCTTAACGTAGATCTAGCATAATAGTACCCCTATATTCGCTCAACAAAAAATTATGATCATTTACAAGGCAGTTACAACTTTTGATTTGAACTAGGAATTTCCCTCCATTGAGAGTCTTCCCTCCATTTACCTTCGAATGATCACCTTCTTGGAATTTATGACAAACAACCAGCTGGGAGAATCTTCCTCAACTTTGTAGGCTCTACTTATATCTTCATAACAACATTAACATGCACAAAAAAGAATTTCTATAACTATCTTAAAGTAACATTCATTATTCCACATGTAAAATTAACATAGATAGTTCACATAGCATGTTAATGTCATTTAAAAATCACAAAGATAAACTTGTGCCCAATGTCTATGATTTTGAGGAAATAACATGAAAATGTCAACAACCAAGTATGAAATTCTATGACAACAACAACAAATTGATAGTAAACTCTATCAAAATTGAGCCATAAATTGGACTCATCACTCCCTCCAACCTAAGGTTTTTTTGGTCCTTCAATAGAGGAAGTACTATTCCTTTGCCTAGTCAACAACCTAAAATCTACAACTTCTAGCTGCCCTAAATTAGTTTTTGAGGTGTCTGAATTGGGTTCCTAGTAGAACCCTTGCTTGTTGTCCAACCTACCCCATCTTTGATTTTCTACAACTATATAATACTGATAATACTTGAAATTTGGCACAGGCCATAATAGGGTAGGTGGCTGAAAAACTAGTGGAAGTTAGAATTTCCCCTTCATCCTTCCAAGTTTACTATATCTATATTGTATTTTGCATGCTTCAACATAATTCTATAGAGAGTGAGGTTCATCTTGTTTTAACTCATCATTCAGAAGGTTCCACCTTTGTAACAAATAACCCATTACCAATTTTCTTGTAGTTTCTACTACTTTCTCATATTCTTTGTAGGTTGCTTCTCTAATAGGAAGGATTATCCTATTGTAGCTAGTTTGGTAAAGAAATTTGTGCCATTCTCATAAAATGTCTCCAAGGTTGCTAGATTCAGCCCAGATGGTCAGGGGTGTATTGAATTCTATTTTCTTGTAAGCCCTGAACTACTATCCCCAACTAGTTTCATTCTGAATTTAGGACATAAATTCCCTTAAATGGAGATCCCCAATGTACATCAATGGGTTCCAATCATGGTCATGGGACACAACATAATTGTGCATGTATAATTTACACAACAATTTTTTCACTTTAAGAGGAGCAATCTGATAAGCTTGAAAAAATCAAGAGGAGTCTCAATGGAAGGATTCGAATTTAAAATGATCTTTTACAATCTAAAGGAAATATTATGCTCCTTCAAATATAGGGCATAGACTCTAGGAGGAGTCCTGCATTCTAACATTTGAGGCACTAAGGCTACTACATTATTCACCCTTTCCTTCAAGGCAACAATTTTTGTATTCTTTTCTTCAATTTTGACATATTTCTTTTTAATCTCTTCCTTTAGCATATTTTTTTCCTTTTTCCATTCCTCTTCCCTCCTTTTCATTTCATTCCATAGGTTCATGGCTACATTATTCCATGAAAAATCAAGGGTTTTATGTATCCCTACCAAAGGCTTCCTTGGCACTGATTATTGCTACTCATATGGCACTAGTTGTAGTGACTTTGATTGTTCACCCAACTCTGGTTGTAGGGGTTCTTGTTCTTCCTATAGGAACTCTTTCTCTTGCTGCAAGAGTCCTTGACTCATATCATGCTCTTGACTCTCAACCTACTCTCTGATAGCAACAAGTTTAGCTAACCTTATATTAGCCTATTCTTCAAAAAAATCATTTTCCTCAACATTCACCTACCCCATTGGGGCTTCTATGTCCTCTCTATATGTTCTTTGAAGCCTAAGGATTCTCTTCAGAGGCATGCCAGTGGATGGCTTAGCTAGTTTTGATTTTCTAGGAGGGTTTTCATGTTCCTATTCGACTACAGGAAGGATAGTGTCAGCCTTCCATTTCTTATAGTGTGGTGTTTCTTTTTCTTTTGTTTTCATTTTAGCTTTTCCTTTCCTCATTTCTGCCTCCTTCCTTTGTTCCTTTTCCTTCCAAATGGAATCCCTAGTTTGAATTGGGGTTTCTAGAAGAAAATCAACTTCAAAATTTGAAGAGGAACTATCTTTTCCTAAATGTAGAACCAATTTCTATAGTTTACTTGACTGTAGGAGGGTTTACATTATGGCTTGCACCAGTGAGTGTTATGAAATAACTTGCACAATAGAAGAATACGATATGAAATATGCTGCAAATACTTGATAATAACTGAGAATAACAAGCCACTTCGAGGGGGAAAACCTCCAAATATCTCTAATGAGAACTCACTTCACAACTTGATGATGAAATAAGACTCACAACCTCCTATATATACCTATTTATCCCTAGGATATCACCTAGGCCGACTTAGACACACCTATATAAGTCTTAGGCTGACTACACAACTAAATAACAATATACTAATGATAATATGACTTAATAGAAAGTTAAGATAGCCACAAGCCAACTATTCATAACCCGATGTACAATAATATTAAGGGCGTAGCATGCCCCCCTTCTTCAAAGAAGCATTGTCCTCAATGCTAATCAAGTTTGGAAACTTTTGAATGAACTCCTCATCCTCCCATGTGGAATCTTCAACTGGTAAATTCTTCCATTGGATGAGATACTTAGTGATAGTTCTATTCCTCTGCTTCTTTGTGCTTGTTTGACGAATGCACTCTGGTTCCAAAATGATTCTTCCTTCTTCATCCAGCTCAGGTAGTGTTGTTTGAGTGGGAATATTATGCCCAATGACCTTCTTCAAATAGGAAACATGAAAAATTGGATGTATCTTTGTTGTTGGTGGCAACTCAAGCTTGTAGGTAACACTACCAATCTTTTGCATGATTTGGTATGGACAATAATACTTTGGAGACAACTTATTATTCTTTCTTTGCTGCTTTAGTGAGATTTGCTTATAAGGCTATAATCTCAAGAAGACCCAATCCCCAACTTCAAAACTTCTTTCACTATGATGTTGGTCAGCCTGTTGTTTCATTCGATTTTGTGCCATGGCTAAATTATCCTTGAGTCCTGAAAGTACTTGTTGATGAAGCAAGTGGTCTTTTACTACCTGAACTCTTGGGGACACCTTAATTGATGATATGATGGAAGGAGGATGATATCCATAAAGTGCCAAAAATGGAGACATTTTTGATGAGCTATGAAAAGAAGTGTTATACCACCATTCCGCAAGTGGTAGCCAATCTACCCATTGAGACTATTTCTTTGAAGTGAAACAACATAGATATCCTTCCAAACACTTATTAACAACTTTAGTTTTCCCATCTTATTGAGGGTGGTATGAAGAGCTATGAGCCAATTGAGTACGCAAACATGAGAAAAAATCTTTCCAAAAGTGACTAGTGAAGATAGGATCATGATCACTAACAATAACATTAGGTGTACCATGTAGCTTTTGGATATTCTCCAAAAAAGCTTTGGCCACTGCACTTGCTGTAAAAGGATGTGCTAATGCAATGAAATGTGCATATTTAGTGAATCGATCAACTACCACCATGATGACATTATGACCTTTAGATTTGGGAAGCCCTATGATGAAGTCCATGCATACCTCTTCCCAACATTGTCTAGGAATAGATAAGGGTTTCAAGAGACCTGGTGTCTTAATTGTCTCCCCTTTATGCCTTTGACACACCAAACATTCAGCCACAAATGTTTGAACATCACCCTTTAGCCCTTCCCAAAAGAAATCTTGCTTGACTCGATGATATGTCTTCAAAAATCCTGAATGACCACCCACCGGAGACTCACGCAACTTTGTGAGAATCTTGATTTTAAGGTTGGAATTCTTGCAGAGATACAAATGCTCTTTATACCAAATAGTATCTCCCTTCCAAAAAAACTTATCTAAACTACTAGGATCACTTTTTAATTGCTCGATGAGATTACTTGTTGCAACATCATTTTGCCACTCTGCTTTGGCTTCCTCCACCCAATTTGCTTGTAATATTGAAAGGGCACACAATAAGGCATCATATTTCTCATCCTTCCTTGACAGTGCATCTACGACAATATTTTATTTCCCTTTCTTAGATACAATCTCAAAGTCATATCCTAACATCTTAGTGACCCGTTTTTGTTGCTCTTCAGAAGATAGTCATTGTTCCAAAAAACATTTTAGCCTATCATGATCTATCTTAACCTTGAAATGTCTACCGAATAGATAAGGCCACCATTGTTTCACTCCATGGAGTATTGCTAGCATTTCCTTCTCATAAATAGGTTTTAGTTGATTCTTACCTTTTAATTGACGACTCTCAAAAGCAATTGATTGAACTTCTTGCATGAGCACTACTCCTATCCCATTTCCAGAAGCATCACATTCCACAATGAATTCCTTAGTGAAGTCAGGAGTGGCAAGTACTAGAGTTGTACACATAGCCTCCTTCAATCTCTCAAATGTTGTATTGGCAGACTCGTTCCAATGAAAATAATCCTTCTTCAATAGAGTGGTGAGAGGTGCTGCTATACTACCATAATTCTTCACAAATCTTCTATCGTAAATTGTCAATCCCAAGAATCCTCTTAGTTTCTTAATGGTTTTTGGAATAGTCCATTCCATTGATAGCCTTAATTTTATTAGGGTCAACCTTTACTCCTTCATGTGAAACTATGTGTCCCAAATACTCCACCTTTGTAAGACCAAAAAAACACTTGGATGGCTTAGCATAGAGTTTATGATCTTCAAGAAATTGTAATGCTTGGTCCACATGTTGCAAATGTTCTTCCCAAGTCTTGCTATAAATCAATATATCATCAAAGAATACTAACACAAACTTTCTCAAGAACTTCTTAAAAATGGAATTCATCCAACTTTGGAATGTAGATGGTGCATTGGTAAGACCAAATGGAATCACCAAAAATTCATAATGACCCTCATGAGTCTGAAATGCTATCTTACAAATATCTTCCTCCTTAATCTGAATTTGGTGTTAACCAGATCTAAGATCTAACTTGGTAAAATACATAGCTCCATTTAATTCATCTAGCAAATCATCAATGACTGGAATTGGAAACTTATCTTTAATGATGTACATGTTGAGCACTCTATAATCTGGACATGTGTTCCAAGTATCATATTTCTTACGTACCATCACCACAGGCGATGAGTAAGCACTTTGGCTATGCCTGATGATTCTTGCCTCTAGCATCTCTTCAACAATTTTTTCTATCTCACTCTGTTGTATGTGTGAATACCTGTAAGGCATGATGTTTGGTGGTTGGATCCCTGGGACTAACTGTATGGAATGATCATGATCCCTCTTAAGAGGAAGTCCTTTAGGCATATCTCCAAGAAAAATTGAGTGATGATCAATTATAGCTTACAAATCTGGATGAGTAGGAGCATTAGTTTGAGAGACTTCTAATGAACATAGTTGGGCCACAAATCCATCTAGTTCTTTCTTAAGCAAATTTTTCATTTTATGAGAGCTTACCATTTTTGGGGATTTTTCCTTCAAACCCCTTAGCTCTAATAGCCTTCCTTCTAATTGAAATCTCATGAATAGTTTCTAGAAGTTCATCTCTATCGTTCCTAATGTAGTAAGCCATTGTACTCCCAAAACAATATATGTTGCACCCATGGATATCACATACATTGGGGTATCAAGTTGATAATCTTCCATGGATAATTTAATGCTATGATAGTTCCATGTACAACTAACTATACCACCATCTGCAATCAAAACCTGAAACTCTGGAGTTGGATATATGAAATAATTTAGATGAGTAGCTAACTTTTTGTTGATGAAATTATGAGTACTACTTGAGTCAATCAAGACTGTTACCTTCTGCTTCTTTAGGAACCCCACCACCTTGAGAGTTTGTGGAGCACTGAAACCTGAGAGTGCATGACAAGAAATTATTGGTTGAGAATCATGTGATTCCTCATTTGACTCCCTTTCATCTTCTAGTATGGGTTCCTTCTCTTCTTCCTCATTGGGACCTTCAATATAGAACAATTTCTTTTCACTACATTTATGTCCTCAACTGTATTTGCTATCACAATTGAAGCACAAGACTTTTTCTCTTTTCTCCTCATTTTTTGTGGAGTCAACTTAGTAGGTTTTGTTGAATATCCTTTCTCTCTTGTCACATTAGCCCCTTGCTTCTTAGGAATCAAATACTTCTCCTCTACCCTATGTGCTAAGATAAAAGACTCATTTATAGAACTAGGGATAAACATGTGTACCTCATGTTGAATGTGATCCTTGAGACCACCCAAGAATAAGTCATTCAAGTTTTCCTCCATAATTATATCCACTCTTAAGGATAGATTTTGGAATTGTTGAATATAATCCTTAATTGATCTTGTTTGTTGAAGTTTAGCTAGCTGGGTAAAGAAGTTGTTTGTGGCTCTATTGCTATATTGTGCTTGGAGTTCCTCTGTAAAAATTTACCATGAGACAGTGAGCCCCATTTTCCTTTGATGAGTGCAAAGCCAATGATACCAAATGAATTGATTTGGTTCTAGATATAGTAAAGCCACCGTGACCTTTTATCCATTTGGGATTTGGTGTACTTCAAAAAAATTCTCCATTTGGTTTATCCATGTTAGAGGATCCTTACCATCAAACTTACACATATCCACCTTTGGAAATAAATTCCTAGATCCCATAGGAGTACTAAAGCTTGAGTCAATGGTAGCTGACCTAGAATTTTCACCTTCGGCGCTTGAGAACTCCTTTCTTGGTTCAGCCGTGTAGGTGCTTAACATGTCTCTTAGGTCACACATATCCATCTTAATTGAGGAAATTTCTTCCTTGACCTTATTGATTTCCTCATTATGAGTAATATCCTCAATTGTTTCACCATCCTTATCAAGAGTCTTCCCCGGAGTGACAACATTCTTTTTACCCCTTGTTGCAGGCCCCGTCATGATGGAAACCACTAATGTTGAAATAAATAAAACAAATGAAACTTAAATTATCTTAAATTTTTACTGTAATCTCCTTTATTATTTCTTCAAAAACCCAATAAAAATCAAGCTCCAATTCAACAAGATGTACGAGATATGTAGATTCCAAAAAAAATAGTGTAGAAAACCTAATTCTGCAATAATTCACTTAATTCTGCTCCAATTCTTCTAAAATATGGACTGTATCTTCTTCAATATGTTCTTCAAAAACCCTTTCAAAATCATAAAAAAATTCACCAAAATCTGAAAGATATACTCTTCCCAAAATCGCCTCCAAAATTGAGAAAAACCTTGCCTCTATGGTGCCAAGATCATGCTCTGATACCACTTGTTATGAAATAACTTGCACAATAGAAGAATATGATATGAAATATGCTGCAAATACTTGACAATAATTGAGAATAACAAGCCACTTCGAGGGGGAAAACCTCCAAATATCTCTAATGAGAACTCACTTCACAACTTGATGAAATAAGACTCACAACCTCCTATATATACCTATTTATGCCTAAGATATCACCTAGGATGACTTAGACACACCTATATAAGTCTTAGGCTGGCCTACACAACTAAATAACAATATACTAATGATAATATGACTTAATAGAGAGCTAAGATAGCCATAAGCTGACTATTCATAACCCGATGTACAATAATATTAAGGGCGTAGCAGTGAGGCTCCAGGAGTGGCTTCAACAACACTCACTCTCCCACTAGCACTATGAGCTTGAGGAAAAGCCCTAGGTCACAAATTTTATGGTCTAAAATGATCACTATTTAAAAATTACTCCCATTACATATTAGACACATCCTGTAGTGATTTCTCTACTAATAATTTGATCAAACAATGGTGAGAGATAGAATTATTCTTACCTTTTTGGGTCTCATTAGCCATGATCACAAGGAGATGATATAACACATTTGGCATTTTCATTCTTCTCCCTTGCCTCATATAATTTAGGAGTTTTAAGTGAATAGAATGAAGGTTTGATTGGTGGCCTTCACAAGTTACGTACTTCATAATGTGTAAAACTACCTGTTTCCATGGCTTAGGAAGAGAGGGTTTTTTTGTTTCTTACTTATCCACATCCAATGGAGGGTCACCGGGTTCAATAAATTCAACCCTTGTTGACCTTTTATCTCTAGTGGGAGGGTATAGCTCTCCATCAGCAGGTAAACCAGTTACCTCTACAATTCTTTCTTCAGTAGCTATTACCTCCAACCCTTTTACCATTGCATTTCCTTCAGAGAGTTTCTACGCAAATTCTAGCGCAATGTCCCCATTGTAACTATCAAGCTTTAGAAAATAATCTAACCATCCACAATTTCTAAACTCATCCTAAGAAGGTGCATCTTGTAATTCCACATTATGAACTATGGTTTCATTTCTAATTAGATGTCCTCCCATTGTTTCAATTGTCTGCAATCAAACAATCACTTCTACAAGGTTTCCCTTGCAATCTTTCTTTGAAAACCAAATTATTCTTCTTGCAATGTTTCTAAAATCCCAATGCCAATGTCAAATGAATTTTAATTTTTGTTGACATAGGATTAAGACTAAGGCAATAAAGGCAGTAAGGAATCATAAATGAAGGATACAATTGAGAAAAATGGTTGCAGTTTGGTGTCATTTCACACATGTAAGCCATTGCTTCACTCTATCATTCAAATTAGCTCAATTCAATTTTTTCTAAAATGGATCAACATGGACTAACACATGGACATGTTATTCACACTCCCCCTAGCCTAAATTTGAGCATGTGTCCACAAATGTTGGGTGGTAATTATGATTTGATAGGGAAAGGTATAATTATATGCTATGTATAATTATCAACATTAATTTATGGTAATTGAACAATTTTACTAAAGATAATTAAGATGTAACAGATTGGTGCAAACATACCTAAATTCTTGGAGTATCTATTGAAATGAATATGGAGGAAGTATTGATCACATTTTTAAAAAGATCAATGGAAGTAGAAATGGAATGAAGTCAAGTCAAGTGAAATCAGAGTGATGGAAGATAGAGAAAATTGGAGATGAATGAGAAAATGAATTAATGAATAATTTGACTCCCCCAAGAGTGGAAGTCTTTATTTTGAAAATTTACATACCTTGGTTAGCCAGAAGGAAGGATAATAGGTCTGCTCCCTTCAGCTGTAGGAAGTTTGGGTGTTGGGTGTTGAGTGACTTACTGCATGAATTCCTACTTGGAAGTTGATTTGTGATACAACCTAAGGCGATGGCCATTGACAAGTAGCTTAAATCTAATAGGGTCAGTAGTAACAAGTTGAACAACACCATTGGAGAAGACTTCAACAACTTCATATGATCCTAGCCACCTTTTTTGTAGCTTCCCTACATTATCTTGACATTTAGAGTCATAACGGAGTGCCTAGTCACCGGGCTGGAACTTCTTGTCCTTTATGAACTTGTCATGCCACTTTATTCTCTAATTTTGCACTATGTCTATGTGATGCAATGTTGACTTGCTCATTTCATTGAAGGAATTCAACTACATGATTTTTTCCTTCTATGCCTTGAAGATGTCTATCCAAAGATCCAATGCAATCCTAAGAGTTTTATTCTCAAAATCTATAGGCATCTTGGCTTTCTTTCCATACAACAACTCAAAAGGAGTGAAACCAGTGGTTGTCTTTCAATTGGTTCTATAGGACCAAACAACTTCTAGCAGTCTATTTTCCTAGTCTTTTCTATGAATAGCCACTATTTTGGTCAAAATTGCCTTAATTTCCCTATTGGTCACCTTAGACTGGCCATTGGCTTGAGGGTGATAGGGAGTAGACTTCCTATGCCTAATGTTATATTTATTGACTACTACTTTAACAAGGGTTAATGTAAATTGAGACCCTTGATCAATCACTATCTCTCTTGGAAGCCCATATCATGTGAAGATTTCCTCACAAAGTAATTTTGCAACCTTATTATCTTTGGCATGCTTCATGGCCTTAACTTCAACCCATTTGGTCACATAATTAGTGCACACCAAGATGTAGGACTTACCATTTGATGGTGGGTCAATGGGACTTACAAAATCAAGTCCCCATTTATCAAATGGTGTGATAACTACTTGGGGGTATAGAGGCATGTCATCAGACATAGTTGGCTGACCCATTCTCTGACATCTATCACACTTCCTAGTATATTTGTATGCATCTTTGTGAAGTGTGGGCCAATAATATCCTGTATGAAGTATCTTCATTGCTACCATTTTTACTGCAAAGTTTCCTCCATAAGGTTCATTGTTGCATGCATGTAGAATATCATATGTCTCATTTTCTCTCACACATCTCCTCATCATATGTTCTAGTCTAGTTAGAATAGACATCCTGCAATCCTTGAGAAAGGAAAAGTTTTCTCAATGAGAACTCTTCTCTCCAAAGGAGAGAAATGAGAGGAAACTCTCTGTATGACTAGATAATTTGCTATATTTTCATACCAAGGTGTTTTCAAACTAATGGAGAACAAATTTTCATTAGGGAAGGAATCGTCAATGACTTGGTTGTCCTTTGGTGTAGTCATCCTAGAGAGAAAGTCTACTATAAAATTTTCTTTACTCAGTTTATCGTAAATGGTGATTTCAAATTCTTCCATGAGCAGTAACCATCTTGCCAGTCTTCTTGTAACTAAAGGCTTATTCATCATATATTTTATTGTTGCATGATTTGTATGAACAAAAAATTGATATCTAGTAATGTAATGTTTGAACTTATTGAGAGCATAAATGATTTCCAACATATCCTTTTTCTATCACTGTGTAATTAAACTCAACTCCTTGTAAGTATTTGCTAACAAAGTATATTGCATGCTCAATTGTTCCCTCCTTTTGTGCCGAAATATCTCCTATAGCATAATCTAATGCATCAATGTGAATTTGGAAAGGAAGTTTCCAATTAGGACCTTTGAGTACAGTAGCATGGGTTAAAGCTTCTTTCAAAGTAGAGAATGCTTTGTCATAGTCCTCTATCCACTAGAACTCAACATCTTTGGTTAGAAGATATAGAGTGGTGTTGCCATTTTATTAAAATCCTTTATGAAACGTGTGTAATAACCTACATGACCCAAGAAACTCCTAACATCTTTTTTTCTTGCAAGAATAGAAATATTGGTAATCACCTCAATCTTAGTTGGGTCCACTTGAATTCCCTTATGAGATATTTAGTGGCCAAGGACTACTCCTTCTTGCATCATCATGAAGCATGTTTTGTTGGAAATCACAAGGGAAAACAATTGAGAGGGGGTTGAATCAGTTGTCACATAAATTTAAGCTTATTATACTTTACTTAACTTATTCTTAGATCTGATGAATGAACATTAAAGCATAAAAAAACACCACATCAAAAACAAAAATAACACCAAGATGTTTTACATGGAAACCATGTTAGGGGAAAAACCATGGTGGAGGTTATTCCACAAGATTATACCTTGTGAAAACTATTAATATGAATAAATGTGAATGCACATGCATTCAGACACAATGCCTAGAGCTCACTACTCAAATACAAGAGGGCTCACTACCCAAGGAAGACACATTGTCTTACATAAATATTCAGATTAGATCCATAGGGTATTGAACCAAGAAAATAGCATCTGCTAATGCTTGATTATAGTTTTGGTTAAGCACAAAAACACTTCTCCACACTTTTCTCAATCTTCTTCACACTCTGCTCTACATTCAAATGATTAGAACATTATTTTCACATCTTCACTAGCACTTGCACTTTCTCTTGCACTTGCATCATTCATAAAATCACTCTTATATATCTGTTACACATGATTACATCAACCACTTATCAGCCAAAATAAAATATGAAAATATAAAACATGTACACAATGTCGGCCCAAATCAATAAATAATTTTTCAATGCAAACAAAACATAGTTGGCCACAACATAATGAAGACCCCAAAAAATATCCTTGAGCATGAAACTCCTCCAAAAATTATTCCTCAAAGATCCACAACATGCTATGATCACCATGTCGGCCAAGAACATGAAAAACCCGAGCACACAAAAGAAAATCATTGATTGTAAGTACACTGATCAATGTGGACATGCAACAAAGATAGAGAAAAATCTAGAAACATCCATGAGCATCATGAATCATAAAAGAAGATCCACAATAATTGAACTTACTAGAATCACATCAACACCATTTGAAGCCACAGAAAAACTATCAGAACACAACTGATCATAACATGATCAAATCTTCACGTGGATCTCTAAAAATTTTGGTGGATAAACTAGATATACTCAACAATAAACCCTTTAGTACACAATGTCTGATCTTTGACATACCGAGCTAGGCACCATCATGAACTTCACTGCATTGCTTGACAACCTACAACTTCTTCAACATTTTTCTCAATATCCTCGACATATAAACCCTTCAATACATCAATGTTAATAGTGTTGACATCAATGACAACCACATATCAAAAAAACAACCACAACATCCAACACTTTTCACTATTAAAGGACAAATTATGATTTTCACATCTCTAAAAAACCTTTTTTGGGTTCTCTAATGCTTCATCAAAATCTACACCATAGGTAGTGAAATCATCCATGTAGATTTCCATGCATTCATGTGAAATGTATGAGAAGATACTAATGAATGCTCTTTGGAAAGTTGTAGGTGTATTACATAGACCAAATGGAAGCACTGAATAGGAATAAGTGCCCCAAGGACAGGTAAAAGTTGTCTTCTTTTGATCCTTAGGTGCAATATGTATCTAATTGTACCCACTAAATCCATCCAAGAAAGAAAAGTATTGCTTTCCTACAAGTAAATCCAGAACTTGGTCTATAAAAGGAAGGGGAAAATAATCCTTTTTGATGATATAGTTAAGTTCCCTATAGTCAATACAAACTCTCCATTTGGCTCCCTTTTTAGGTACAATCACCAAAAGAGATAGCCATTGGCTATCTAAAATGGGGTAGATGAATCCTGCATCCAATAACTTTTGTAGTTCTCCTTTGACAATCTCTCTTAATGAAGGATTGATTCTCCTTTGTGGATGCCTCACTAGTGTGCAATCTTCTTTGATGTAGACCCTATGTGTACAAAGTTTAGGATCTAATCCATTCATG
The DNA here is from genome assembly GCA_007258455.2 of Sequoia sempervirens. NCBI lineage: Eukaryota > Viridiplantae > Streptophyta > Pinopsida > Cupressales > Cupressaceae > Sequoia > Sequoia sempervirens. The sequence continues at coordinate 2,879 of VDFB02101428.1, read as the reverse complement.
TCATGGTAATCCCATGCAAATGAAAAATTATGCTTCTTTAACAAGTTTGTCAGGGACAATTGCTGCTCCTGAGTAAGCTTGTTATTAATGTTAAAATGCCTTCCTTCTGAGACTTGCACTTGTTTAGTTAACTTTATCATAGTCTTTTCACTAATTCTTGGCATCTTGAGTTCATGTGGAAAAAATGTATGAGACATACCTGTTGTTGTAGGAAGTTCAACTGTAGGAGTAGGTAAAAGTATTTGAGTGGTCTAGTAAAACCAGACTAAAGAGTAGGCAATTCTTCATTTGTTTCATAGTTATTCTAAATTATATTGGATAATATATCATCTGCTTTCTATATTTTCAAAAATTTACTTTTACCTATCATCAATAGTTGGACTACTAAATTGATCTCCTCAACTTCTTCACTAACATGTGGCTCGATAGGGTTATCCATATCTTAAGATGGCTAACCAAGAGGATATAAGGAAAGATTTTTTTTACTTCTACCATTATAAATGGTCATATCCCCTTCCCAAAATATAATGTAGGAGTATATTGTAGCCAACCATGGCCTTCCCAAGATAATGGGATACCCTCCTAATGTACCTTTAGGGGAAAGGATCATGAAATCTGCTAGATATTCCCAAGATTCTACTATAACAACAAGGTCTTCTATTGCACCATCAAGTTTGACAGTGGAACTGTCAGCAAGCTGGAAGACAGTAGGAGTAGGCTGTAGATTTGTAACATTTAGTTGTTGCAGGATATCCTGAGTAATCACATTAATAGTTTCCCAAGTCTATTAGAGCAGTTTTCACTTGGATCCCATTTATGATGACTTCAACAATAAGACTACCTGGGTTAGTGTATTTAGGAACAATCACTTCCCAATCATAATATCTACCAACTATCCTACAACATGGATAGTAGTGGGGTCTTTCATTTTCCTTCCATAATTTTTGAGGCATGCTTCCTTGATTGCCTTGTTATATATAGGAACATCTTTTATTTCCTAGAGAAAATGTCTCTTAACACATAGGTGCTTCAAGTGATCCAAAATATCAAAGTTTGTCTCTTCCTTCTGCTTAACAACTTCTAACCTTTGGGGAAATGGTGGTTCTAGATTAGATTGTAGAACAGGTTTAGGATTGGTAGGCACACTTGGCTAAACAAGTGTTTTAGATGGATTTGAGGCTCCTCATCTTCCACAGGAAGCTCTATGATTATAGGGGTGGAAAGAGACTAGAAAGTGGTTCCTAAACTAATTTGGATATCATTCACACTCATAGCATAGGCATAAAATTTATTAGGATCTGCATAATAGATTGGTTGTTGTTGTGGTTTCTTATTTGGTTTAGGTGTGGGCTGAGCTAGTAACTGAGTAGGTCTAGGTGTGGTAGAGTTTGAGTTTGTAGGGAGCATTATGGAAGTATGTTGAGGTTGTGGAGGTGGTTGCATGTTACTAGTTTTCTGGTTTGGCCATTGCTATCCTCCCCTCCCTTGGGATGTTGGCTTCTAGTTTCCTTGAGGCTACTGCCAATTCCCCTAGTTTTACTACAACTGAGGGGGATTATTTTGGTAATTGGACCAAGAATTTGGAGGGTTATTCCAAGGCTAAGGTGGATAGCCAAAAAAATTTGATGGATATGGGGCTTTCCATTAGTTACCATATGCATAAGAATGCATGTAAGTTCCACTAAAATATAATGGGTCTGGTGGCATACCTTGTCTTGCAACCTATGGTCTTCTTTGTGCAACATAGAAAAATTTCTCAACATCTCCCTCAATTGGTCTAAACATGGGTGGAATTCATTTGCTACCAATGTTGGCTATCATTTTGCATCTATAGTCCTTCTTTTTCCTCCAATGAGGATAATATTCTACCAACATTGCCTCTGCTTCCTCATGTTTCTTCTTTTCTTGAAGAGTATCAAGCTAAGTGGCCATATTGTTAATAACATCTTGCTTAAAATCTAATAGAAAATGAGTAATATCCATCCTTGAGAATCGATGAGTAGAAGATTTGTCGATGAAAGATTGGTATCCTCTTTCCTTCTTGAGAGCTATCCTAGAGTAGTTTTGACATATCTTCTTAATATTATCCCAACGAACTTTGGTGATATCTCCTATCAAATCAAGAGCGTCAATACAATTTTCATTTCTCCCTCTAAGGAAGAGGAATGTATGAGACTCTTCATTAAGGGCATGGTGTGGGGACTTCTATAGACAAAATAGGAACCTTGTGGGTATGTGCAGGATCATCATGGAAAAAACAGGCCCTTAAGTGTAAAAAATTTAGAAAATTCAGTGTCAGACAACTTGACGTAAAAATTTGAATAAGTTATCTATATTATTTCAAAAATATGTACTAATAGAATCTGTAGAAAATTGAATTTAGTTTCTAAACTAATAGGTTTATTTAAAAATAAATAAAATATATTTGGTGAAAATTTGAAATTTTAATGCAATAGTACTTAAATTTTAGGGAAAAAATAAGAAGTAGGTATCTGTCTGACCACCCTAACCATAATAAAATGATAATATTTTTTTATAAGATTTTATATATAAGTAGAGGACTCATGTCTGGATGTGATGCATATTTTTTGTATTTTTTTTCCAAGTAAATAACTAATTATGAATTTTTTATTACAACTTGTAAAAAATAAAAAAAATCATATGTCTGACCACCTTAACTTGGTCAAAAATTCATGAAATTTAATTTTTCTTTTTTAAATCCTATAGTATGTGACACATGTTTTGGATTCAAAAAATTTGATACTGTTTGAAAGTTATAGATTTTTTTCAATCAGCCTATCAATCAGGACTTTAGCCATATTTGTAATAGAAAATAAATAATAATTATTTATTAAATTCAAATTAAAGCATAATTTATA
>VDFB02101426.1:0-17308 GCA_007258455.2 Sequoia sempervirens | reverse complement strand
AACAACCTTCCTTATCATGGCCATTTCCTCTAATACCTACATTGCATAAATAATTTAGTAAATTAATTTAAAAGTATATATTATTTAGATTTATTTATTTATTGATAAAAAATATTTGTTGAGGTCTATAAACCACGATGCTTTTGGGAAACCCCATATCACTAGAAAACTATCCTTATAGTAACATATAGCTCAATAAAATATTAGGCCATTCTATTTTATAACATGAATCTATATTAATATCCTAACCAAAAACACAAAAAATGGTTGAAGCCATAGATATCTACCACCCTACAACCAACTATCTATAACACTAACATATATAATTCTATGAAAACAAATAAGGGATCGAATCCTTCTTTTCCATAACTTCTTGCACATCTCCATCATAAAAAAGTTCTAAAAATATATGGATATAATATATTGGTAGTGATAACTTCAACTTCATAGCAATATCCTCCATTATATGTTGGAGACAAATCTAACATCTTTTAATCCCAAATAAGTTTTCTAGGAAGAAAATATGCTAAACCACTACCTAATATACCACATCACCAATATCATTATGAACCAAGTAGGACTCGGTAGCCATTGAAAACATAGAGGCATAGAAGAGCAATTGAGAAACATCAAAGATATTCCATCTACCTCATGTATAACCAATATTTAGTAATAGCTTACACATTATTGAGTGAACTAGGAAACTTGTCCATATTATTTGATAACTCCCAAATCCTAATGATCCATGTTATCAAAGAGAAAGGTTCATTATTCTTTTATATACATAAATTCCATCAAATCCATCATAGCCTCCCAACTTGAGAAATGATATTTGCATTGTTTTGGGGTTCTAACCTTCCCTTTCTCCTTTCATTGGGGACCACCTTTCTTCTTGCCACCAAAATGTCTCACACCCTCTATATATGTGATAACCAAAGAAAAAGTTATAACTTCAAAGACAAAATATTAAAAAATCATTTAATCCAACATCACTATTAATATGAATGAAACCGAAAAAAATTCCATCAATTTGAATAATTAATCTTCACATAATGTCCTCATGATTATACCTATACTTACCATTATCAATCCAACCCATTATTAAGTGGATTTATTTATTTATGAATAATGAAATATTTAAAATAATAATCATTTAAAACATTTTATCTTTTTATTAAACTAAATTAATTAATTGTTAGATGATTGTTTTTAATTAATGGATGTTTGCTAGGAATTAAAACACAAGTTATGGTAGGAAATTATCCATGGTGAGATATTAGTGTCTATACTTTCAACTACTCAAAGTTCCTTTTATCATTTAAGAGGAATAAAATTTTGTCAAGGGTAGTTGCTATGGATAGGTCTTTTGGCCTCTAAATTGCTTTGCCACCTACTTGTTCCATGGATCTACGTTTCCATTCTTCTATATGAATTATTTACTCCTTCGGTCATTTATGATCCAAATCTAATATCCTTCTTTCTCGTTGAATATGAGCACTCTACACTCCATGATCCTTGCAATCTCTAATACACTTCACTCTACTAACTTATAATGCTCAAGATTTCATTTAAATTAGTAATACAAAATATATCCCTGGTGAGAATATTCTTCTCCATTTCATTTAAAGAGTTATTTTTATTGACTTACAAGTGAAATTATTTTCTTGATAATTATTTTATTTATTTTAATTATTGAAAATTTATTTTATAGTTACTTTAAATGTAGTAAATAATTTATTGAGAATTTATTTTTTCAAAATTTTAAAAATAAAATATTAAGTCAAAATTTATATAATATATTTTATTTTTCATGAATAAAATAATTAATTAAAAATATAAAAATAAAAAATATCTTTATTATAATTTTCAAAGCATAATTAAATTTGATATTAACTTTTGGTTAATATTAAAGTTTAAGTTTAAGGTGAGGTAATTTCTATAATCTTAATGTTTAGGAATAATAAGAATAAAATTAAATAGAAAATAAAAAAAATTTGATTTAAGTAGGAAGAGTTGAGTTATAATTTCTAAACTATAATTAAAATTTATGTGGTCAAAAATAAAATCTCTTAAATGAAAAAAATAGGAGGTATTTTTTAAATAGATGTTGTTGGCACCTAAATCTAAGCTTAGAACTAACCACAATTGATTTTACCCTATTCCAACCAATTATTTATTTAGCTTCATCCCCCTCCTTAATTAAAAGAATATACATTTATTTAATTAAGTCAAGCTTATGTCCAAAATATTCCAACTAAATCAATTAATTAATTGATTTAGGCTAATTAATCTTAAATATTTTTTGTCCAATATTTAATTCCATTTTATCCCTCAATCCTTGTCCACTTAATCTTAGCCATTGAATCCATTCACATGGATCACAATATAAACTTTTCATCATGTGACAGTTAGACCCCATATTTATCCTAGGATGCAAAAGTCAAACTTACCTTTTACACCTTTACGCTTCATGGGACACTTGTCACATGACTACAACTTTAATCCAAACCCTAATCTTCAATAAATCTTAGCCATTCATAAATCAATGTATCTAGGCCATTGATTTTCCTCGTAAAAATTCTATAAATGAGAAGTCTCTCATTCCATTTGGGCATCCACTTTTCATGATATTATTATGTTGCTGCATTTTATATCTACTTCTTCGCTACTCCATTTTTCATATTTAATCTTTCATTAACATAGCCTCATTCTATCCATTTGATCTCTCATCATCTCAATCCTACCATTATGACTATTATTTTATAAGCAACCAAATTATATACAACAAAGGAATCAAAGGAGAAAATCAAAAGAGTATTCAGGAACTCTTCTTATGGCTCAACCAGAGAGAAAAAAGATGAAAAGGTACACTATTCCTTTTGCATACATTTGATTTGATTTTTTTTTTCATTTTTTTTTATCTTTAGATGTATATAATTGTAGCAAGAACACTAAATTCATGTTTAGAAAATCAAAGTAGTAGCCTTTGTAATTAAATACAATAAATTTTCATTAGGAAGATAAAAATAGTAGCTTTGTATTGAAATATTATACAAAAATATAAATATGAATCTCATAATAAAATATTTTACAATGATAACAAAAAACACAATTCTGAAAGGAAAGTGTCTGACAGCCCCCATAATTAAACAAAACATAAGCCACAATAAGTGAGCTTCATGTATGCAGAAATCTTGTATATTCTTAACATATGAGAAATATATTTATAAACTAATAAAAGCAAATAGAAATGTTCTGTGCCAGCCAGTGAGGAAAACATGGAAGTGGCATTAATAAATGTGGTACATTTTTTATAATTCTCCTCTACATTTGTTTGTTTTGGTTTCATTGTCAAAAAATATTGTCAACTTATATTTTAAAATGCTACAAACAATATGATCTGTTTCTACCTATTGTATTTGTGGAACTCTAATTTCATGAATGTTTAATTAATTACATCGTTTTATTCTACTTTTAATATTTGGCTTAAGGAAATTATTTCATTTTATTTTAATAATGAAAATGTGGAAGACTATTTTTTTTTTAATTTAATTTAATTTTAGATAGTAAATCCTCTATGAATATTTCAATCGATATATGTTAAGATAAATATATTGAATTTGGAAGCTTCAAATATCAAACACTTTTTTGTCTCATTTTCATCCTTGATTGCAATACTGGTGTGTGACCTTTCAAAATGTTTAAAATTATAATTTGTTTTTAAGTTGGTAGTGTACACCATTATATGAAAGTGAAGGTACTAGCGTGTGACCTTTCGAAATGTTCAAAATTATAATTTGTTTTTAAGTTGGTAGCGTAGACCATTATATAAAAATGAAGGGCTAAGAAAATAAGTGAAAAGTTATATAGAGAAAGTGTATATTGAGGCCTTTCAATAATTTTGTGAAAAAAATCCAAATAAATTGAATCTGTATTTTTTTCATCTCTTTTCATGGCTGCCTCTTCTTTCAACCCTCTTCATGATTGCCTTGTAATTCTATATGAATTTAGGGTTCCATCCTTCTCTATGAATTCTTTGTTCCTTAGATGATTTGTGATCTCTTTCTCCTTCAACATGAGGTCTCAAATCTACTTTATTCTACTAGTGTTTAATAAAGTTCATTTTTATTATTTGCTGGAAAATTATTTTATTTTATTTCAATTATAAAAAATATTTTATAGTTATTTTACATTCAATAATTAATTTGTTTAATTTTTTTTAATTTAAAAAATAATATAATAAATTCAAATTTACACTAATTATATATTATTCTTGATAAATATAAAAAATAGTTAAACAATACATAAGTTTGCAGGAATTAATATTATAAGGTAAATTTTAATAAACTTAAAGTTTATGTAATATAAAGAAGAGTAAGAATAAGAATAAATTTTATTTTAATAACTAATTTGATTTAAGATTAAGGAATAGTCGAGTTATAACTTTTAAATAATTAATAAAACTTATGTGTCAAAAAATAAAATAGCTTGAGATGAGGTATCTTTTATGTAGCTTTCCAAAAATAATTTATTTTTGGAAAATTAAAATAGTAACCTTCTTAGTTAAATATTATACAATAACAACAAGAACATCAGATTTGTATTAGGAAAATTAAAATAGTAGCCCTCACAATTCAATAATATACATTAAAATAAAAATAATAGCTCTCCTAATTAAATATTATTCAATGGAAATAAGGAAAATATTTTTTGTTAGAAAAATTAAAGTAATAGTCCACATAATTAAATAATAACCAACATATAAATTTAGATAATTCTAATAAATATAGCTATGCAGAAAACAAAAGCAAAGAAATAAATATAAAAGGAAATCAAGGAGAAAGAGACAAACAATAGTATTTATTTTATTGTACTTTAGAATTATTTCTGAATTGTTTAATTTTATCTACATTGTTTATTTGAGTTTTATTTACTTCAAGAAATATTTAATCTAATGTAGAAAATTATGTAATTTTTTTAATTTTTTTTTTTTTTTGGGATAGTAGATCCTTGCATAGACATTTTAATTAGTATAAATTAGGATAAATATGTTGAATTTTAAGACTTCAAATCTCAAAAATATTTTCTATTTTCATCCTCGACAGAATGACAATGCAACATGTGATTTATTGTTTACTCTTTGTTGTTCCTTTTGGCTCGACCTCGGCCCTGTTTCATGGTTGCTTTTGGTTGGACTTTTGTGTCCTCTTTTTCTATTTTGTAAGCTGCTAGGTTTTCGGTCCACAAACCAAGTGGCTCCTTGGTCAAAACAACATGAATTTATTAACGACGAACATAAATGTATTAGATTCAGAGGCTCTAGATCATAGAATATTTTTTTTTATTTCATTGTCATCAGATCTATATGTGACCTCTCTAAAAGTCTAAAATCACAATTTGTTTGAAAGTTGAGAGGATTAATAATTGTATAAAAGAGAAGGGCTGAAGAAATAAGTGAATATAATATATGCTATAAAATATAGAGTTTATGTCAAGGTCTTTTAGTAATTTTGTAAGGTTTAGATTGGTCTCATTATAAAAATGGATACTAGTCTTCACATAAACTTAAATTGAGTGTTCAGGTTTATGAACTGAAACTTTGTTGTCTCTGTCAAGGGCTTTTAGTAATTTTGTAACGTTTAGATTGGTCTCACGAAAAAATTGGATACTGGTCTTCACATAAACTTAAATTGAGTGTTTAAGTTTATGAACTGAAACTTTGTTGTCTCTGTCAAGGGTTTTTAGTAATTTTGTAAGGTTTAGATTAGTCTCACGAAAAATTAGATACTGGTTTTCACATATACTTAAATTGAGTGTTTGAGTTTATGAACTGAATATTTGTTGTCTCTTTTGACCTCTTCATGACTGATATTTTCTTATTTAAAATTCTTTTCTAGCTATCTATTGGTAGTTTCTATTTTTGTTCTTTAGTTTGTTCAGTATAGAAAACAAGAAGTGGAGTTAAACCAAATTAATCAATTGTCCCAATTTAAGACTCTTCTAAAAAATTGAAATAACTCAATTTATACCAGCGAGTCAGCGACCCAAAGACACATTCTAAGAGTTCTGAACAAAAAATATCCTGTTTCCTGTTTTTAAGGTGTTGAAAAAAAAAAGCCTTGTTGAAGAAATGAGAGGATATCTATAATCAGTTTGCTCAAATGATAAAAGGCGTGAAATTACCATCCATTTAAAATGTCTCTACGTGGATATAAATTATAATCGCTCAGAGATTGAAAGCTCTTTAAGGTTTGAAAAATATTACTTAAATATATAATGCAATAGCTTTAGACACTAGGTTGTAGCAACTTGAGATCTGCATGCCCTTTCCCACCATGGACCATAGGTTGTATCCATGACCCTGTTCCCTTGATCAAAACTAAAAGTGCCTGAAGAAGAAGAATGGGTATTTAACTATCTTTGATGATGATATAAAATGTTAGTTCAAGGTGAATGATAAACTGTCTATAAGACTGATTATTAATATTTTTGGTCCTGTGGTTACTCCTGCTTCAATAGCTAAACTACAATAGTCATCTTTAAGGAAGAGTTCACTGGGGCCTTATAGAGAGAGTAGGAATCTAGTTATTTTAAAATGGATTCCTGCGTCCATCTATGTTGGTCAGATCTGGATGCTATGGCTCATGAAGACATTAGCAACGTGCTAGATATGGCTATAAAATAATTTCTGTTTCAGGCAGAAAGTTTCATGCATAAATGGAATACTTGGACTACTTTAGAATGATTTCTGTTCTATTATTCAAGCTTGGGATGAGAAGCTTCATTTTATGATACTTAAGGTTCAATCTCCTCCTAGAATGATTTCTGTTCTATTATTGAAGCTTGGGATGAGAAGCTTCATTTTCTGATACGTAAGGTTCAATCTCTAGAGGAGAATCAGCATACTTTGGCTAATGCACCAGGAACAGCTTTGGAAGCTCCTGTCAACTTTGCCAATTTCGGTAGATGTCCCAATTGTCTCTAAATAAGACTCTGCTTGATTACTGTTTTATTACTTTCTCAGTTTATTTTTAAGGTCAACTTTATGTTGTTCTTTTCAGTTGTATAGTGATTGGTATATTATATAGGTATGAGGCTTTTTGTATGGAACTTGACAATCCTGTTATTTCTTTTTAGATCCCTGTGAGTTTAAATTCCTTTTGGAGTATAAAAAAATCTAGATATAATATCATTCAAACGTAAAATCCATGCAATAGCCTCAGTCTTTATATTGTAGCAACTTGAGATACAAACGCCCTTTCCCACCTTGTAGCAATTTTATGCTGTAGTAACTTGAAATATGCCATACCCTTTTCCCTTCCTTGAAGATCAAAGTGCCCGAAGAAGAAAGGGAATTTCCCCATCTTCAATGCTCATATAAAACATTAATTCAATGTGTGGGATAGAAAGTCTATAGCGCTGATGGATTAAGGCTTTATGTCCCATGATCAGTCCTGCTTAAGGCTAAACACAGAGGAGCAGTACATGAAGAAGAGCTCTGCTGGGGGCCTACCAAGTACCAACAGAGTGGGGAAAAGTTATTTGAAAATAAATCCTTGAATCCATTCCTGCAGGCCATGATCTAGATGCTACGAATGATGAAGACAATAGCAATATTCTGGACAATCTTATCTAACGTAGATCTCAAGATACTTATGGTCAATCACTCAATACAATGCACAAACTATCGCCACGAAGGCTAATCACTGAATTCATAGTGTTGGAGTCACAAAGTTTGTGCATATTAGCAGAAATGGAATGTGAGGGCAACATCAAGACCAATTTTTGTTTTATTACGAAAGCTCAGGATGAGAAGCAGCACTTTCTGATATAAGTATCAATTTCCACACAAAAATCAGCATACTCTAGCTTGAGGAATTGACATAGTTTTGTATGTTTTAATGAAATGCAGGCTATTTCGCTTTGACAAAGTTTCTAATATTGAGTAAATGCCACGGAGGGAATAAGTTGATGGAATTACACATTTAACTGTTCTATCGTTCTTAATTTATGTGCTCTCAACTTTCTAATGTTTGTGCTCACCCATTTTTTCTCTTTTTCATTCTTTGAGTGAAGATGCTTGCATGATGTAGGCTTGAAATGAGGTGATCATATATGGTGGTTGTGTGGTTAAGCTTTTAAGGGCTTTCTCATAAATCTGAAGAAGTTTATCCCTAATTCGACATGATTTAATTCATTTCATAATGAACCACGTACAATCTTATTTTCACAGTTAAGTTTAACCTTATTTTCATTATGGTTTGGGTTCTGATTTTGCTGTTTGATTATCTTCTGTTCAACAGTTGCAATCCACCAATGGAGAATAAAATTGCAGCAAATATGGTGACATTGAGGCTGTCCGGAGAAGGGGAAGTCTTTGAAGATTTCCAAGTGGAGAAAATGGTTGCAATGGAATCAGAGGTCATAAAGAAAGTTATACAAGACACAGACAATGGAGAGGAGGCTCTAATGTTTCCTATTTCCTGCAATAATATCAAGAGTGGTAAACTGCTGGAGAAGGTATTAGAGTATTGTGAATACCATGCTCATGCAAAATCGAACGGTATATCAGAAGAGGATACAAAGATATGGGAAACAGACTTCGCTAAAAATGTTCTTGCTGCTGACGGAAATCAGGCGACTGCCTATCATCTTCTAATGGCTGCGGATTTTCTTGAAATCCAAGGGCTGCTTGATTTATTATGTAAAACTGTTGCAGACTTTTTTAAAGACAAAAGCATCGAAGAGATACGCAGGATTTTCAAGAAAGAGAATGACTTCAGTGAGGAGGAAGAGGCGGCAATCAAGCGAGAGACCAGCTGGGCATATGACTAGATGCAATCTTTCCTGGGCTTTTAACTGGAACAGCTACTGTTTACTCTCATTATTGACTATTTTCATTTAATATTTTGGTAATCTCAAACTATTCTGAAGTTGGTTTGCAATTTTGAATTTTGGAAATGATTGCTTTACTTATTAAGTTATAGATATCTTACATAATATCAAAGTTCAATTTTTTTTACTTTAATAGTTATTTAAGTGATATATTAAGTTATAGATATCTCACATAATATCAATTCTCATTTCTTTTTACTTGAAAATTTATCTAAGTGATATTTTACTTTAAATTGTTAAATCGATATTTTATTTATATTGTTTAAATAAGAATTATTTTATTTTAGTTTATTAACAATTGTTTTATCTTATTTGCTTTTCGAAGGAGTAATTGGGTTTCTTGGTCTGTGTTTTTCGGTTTTTTTTTGCTCGATGCTCTCAATGGGCCTGTGTGCCCTTCGTAAAGTTAGTTCTGGTTTTATCTTTAGGGTTGCTGTTCTTTGCTGGTATGTAGTTTCTGCTGTTCTATTTTGTTAGGTGTCTGGACTTTATGCAGGGTGTTGGTTGGTTATTTGGTCCCTGCTGTTTTGTTTGGTCTGTTTTGGTGGCCTTTAGGCCTCGTTTTGCTCTCTGGTTGGGTTGGCCCTTTCTTTCTTCTGTTACCAAAAACAATTATTTTATATAGATTGATTTTTAATTTTGATTATATATTTTATTTGTTTTGTATTTTACATTGAAATAAGTGATGGATTACAATGTTCTTGAAATAAAATTTGACACTCATTTACATGTGAAATTATTAACATTTAATAAACAACATAACATTATTGATATTATTGGATAAAAATTATATTTTATTAGTATGTCTTATTAGATAAACAATAAAAATCAAAAGATCCAGAAAAACGAATGATAAATGAAACAAAATATATTTAAACTAGCGAATTTAAATTTTTTTATTCAACTATTTTAAAATTATTTGTATCTGTTGTATTATTTGTTTTATTATAGAAAGAATAATTGAAAAATAATATAAGATCTAAAAAATATGTTCTATGATTTTTTTCTCAAAAAATATAATGAGCAAAATTTATGTTTTTTAAAATAAAAATGTAATTTTAATAAAATAAATATCAAAATGAATTATTGTCGGTCACTCATGATTTGTGTAAATCTTCTCAACGCAATCATTCATATAGATTTGCCATTTTGAATGGCTACCGTTGTTTGCTTTAATGTTGCTATATAGCATTCTATTTCCAAGCATTATTGATTCCACACAACTCCCTTTCCAGGCCTATTTGCCAAGTCATATCTGAATAAACCAAAGGCGCATCATATGCTTGCTAGGATTAGTGATGCCTTCTTGAAAATGAGCATCATAGGATGGAAGTGTATCCAATGCCTCAGACGGAGGTGAATATATTTATTGAAATATTATTGCAGTTAGAAGGGTAAAGCTCAAGTACAGTTTATACTTCTGTGTGAAACAAATTTATGAGTCGAAGCTAGATTTATATATTTGTAGACATCAGATGCTTCTGTAGAATATCAGTCCTTTTTCTCTACTTTTGAAAGAAATAAATTACAGTATACTGCTTTAGTAGATGTACCTTCTGTCTCTCAAAGAAATTAAAATTAAGATGGAATTATATTAAAAGATTTTGCAGATAAGAATTTCCTCTACGTGTTTATCATTATCATAAAGATATGTCAATTCTTACATGTCTAATCTCTTAAAAGGGCAGTAAATTTTGCATCAATGCTCACAGTTCTTTCTACATATTGTAAAATTATCTGCTTAGGTTGTGGAGAAATATAGATGGTTCTCTTATACGACTGGGAAGGAAATCTATCCTAAGAGATGTTTTGCTGTAGTTTATGACTTCTATTGATTTTTAGAGAAAGTAGATTTTTCAATGACAAGAAGTACTATCCTTCATTCCATACATATAGATGAAACACGTCCTTTGTAGTCATCTAGGCTTGTCCTATGTCAGAAAATAAAACTTATTTTAGTTGTGTAGTGTATGCAATCATGAAAATCCATTTAATAAATACAATGTCTCTTAGACGGTACAAATGAGTTAATGTTTTTTTTTTTGACAAATTTAGAATCTTTCTTTGTCAAGAAGATTGTCATCTTGATGTACCAATAATCATAATCACTTTCATTGAATTCTGGAATGAGCAAGTAGTTAGAAATTAATACAATGAATTTAACCAAATGAAAATTCTATATAGGCACAAATAGACGGAAAAAAATAAAATAGAACCAAATAAAACACAATCCAATTTTTTGATCAAGAATCTTTAGTTTCTTGGTCCTTATTTGAGTGACAACTATATTGACACCAGTAAGTCTGGTTTAGTGTTTGATGAAAAAACACACAGAGCAGAGAAAAGACACACAAACTCAGAGATAAAATTAGACACAAAACTTAGAGAAATTCTGAGCACTGCTGAAGCCAGGCTCATACATTTCATTTATAGAAGGGCACATATTCAATATTGTGCTCACTATAACAAATAGTTAGATGGATCATTTATGATGTACAAATCCAATGTGAGCAACATGGGTGGCTGAGATCAACACTAGTCAATTTAGATGGCTCTAGAAGATGCTAGATAGTGGAGGAAGTCGACACTAGATAGTTCTGGATAGATTGAAGGGACTGGTTTGTGCCGACAACCTTACAATAATTAATTTACTTTCCAACATCCCCCCATAAATTAATTATTCCAATTATTCTAAATGTCCCCCCATAATCTAGAAAAGATGGGTCTCAACCTAAAGCCTTGTTAGGTACCCATTTACATTCACTTAATCACTATTACAATAATAGCCAAATTCTATCTTTGTAATTTCTTCTTTGCAAATTCCATACTTTCTTGCTAACCGATCTTTTGATCTGTAATCCAATTTATTCCTTTTTGGAAGTAATCTCCCTCATGCTACTGCACTTTTCTACAAGAATTTAGTTCCATCTTTTGTCATTCAAACTTGGTGTCTTCATGCACATTCACCTCCATATGATCTTTAGAGCACTTGAATCTTAGATGTATCCTTTTTGAAAACTATGATCTCCCAAATTCCACAGTGTCTTTCAAGACAATGATTTCCTTTGAATCAAATTATCTTACTTTTCTCAAATGTTCAAACTATCTTCAAGATCTTCAAATATTTATCAAACCATTTTTAGGTCTTCAAACTAATTTTCAACTTTTGTTTTGGCTCCTTCAAGCTGTTGCAACAGTCTTTCAAACCATTGATTTTCAAATATTCAATTCTTTAATCTAGAAGTACTCTCACTATATATAGTTTTCATCTTGCTTGATGTCTTACAAGACCATGACATCTTGAATCTTCAAACCTTTCTTGATTTCTATCATTTTTGATATATGAACACTTGCACTTGAACAACCTTTTGAACATACCTATCAACTTTTGCCAATTTGTTCCAAAACTCCAACCACAATTCATTTTCATGCAATCTTTCATATATTAATTATTCCAATTTTCATTCCAACACATTTTTTTAGAATGGTTTTTCAAACCACAAATTTTACATGGATATAAATCCCAACATTTGTCTTTATGACCTCTCCTCTAGCAATGTGTACACTCCACACTCTTTATTTCTTGAATGAATTTACTTGAACTTGTAGCATCATTCCCCTTGTGACATACCTGCAACCTTCATACTTTGGCCTCATTGTTGGCTCAATTGAATTTCTCATTCCTTGTTCATGTTTTCCTAATCCTTTACCTTTAAAACCCATTATTTTCATGATTTTTAAACAAAAAATATTTTCACTAGCAATATTTATAGAATTAAATGCATTATCATCACAACTAACAAGATTCTCACCGTTCTTAAACTATTATTGTTCTCTTTAAAGCCTTTCTAGGATTGGTTCTGACCATTTCCCCATAAGTTTTGTTGCGGATCCTTTAAAGATTAAGAAAAATATCCCCTTCAGAGTTGAAAAAATGTGGCTTTCCCATCCTCTTTTTAAAGAGGAAATTAGGAAATGGTGGAATATTAATATCTCTGGTACAACTATGTTTAGAGTGGCTAAAAAATTAAGGGAAGTTAAATTCAATTTTTAAAAGTGGAAAAAAGAGTCCTTTGGGAACATTTTTAGGATTAAATCTGATCTTCAGATGGAATTGGGGGAGATCCAATATAAAATCCAAAAGTAAGGATATTTGAATGATATTAAGGAAAAAGAGAATGAGCTCCTTACTAAGATGCATGACATCATTGCAAAAGAAGAGGAATTCTAGAGACAAAGATCTAAAGCTTTATGGTTATCTACAGGTGACAAAAATACTAGGTACTTTCACTTGTCGGCCTCAAAACATAGGGCGGTCAATAGAATCTCTCATATTGAAGTTGATGGTAATAGGTATGAGGAGGAGGAGGATATTAGAAGGCATGTTGTTATCTTCTTCAAAATTCTTCTTTCTGAGAATGAGGAAAATAACCAAAATGATCAGGATCATTTGATAGAGGCTATACCAAATGTGATCAATCAGGAAGATAACTCTATGTTGACTGCTATTCCCTCTAGTGAGGAAGTTAGAAAGGTTGTTTTTTCATTTGAAGGGAGTAAAGCTCCGGGTCCCGATGGGTTCCCTATGTTCTTCTTTCAATGGTTTTGGGAGATTGTTGGAGAGGATGTGGTGAATGCTGTAAAAGAATTTTTTGGATCCAGAAGTCTCCTAAAAGAGTTGAATGCTACTTTTCTGGTTCTTATCCCTAAGAAGCCTGGAGTGGTGAATTTTGATGCTTTCAGACCCATCAGCCTCTGTAACTCGATCTATAAAATCATCTCGAAGGTTTTGACTTCCAGACTTTTAATTCTTTTGCCAACTCTGATTTCACCTCAACATAATGGATTTGTCCTTGGCAGACAAATCCTTGATTCAATAGTCATAGTGCATGAGAATATCCATTCCCTAGTTGAATCAAAGACTGAAGGCTTCCTATTAAAGCTTGATATTTTAAAAGCCTATGATAGAGTTGACTGGAAATTCTTGTTTAAAATTTTAAAGGCATTTGGGTTCTGCAACAAGGGTCTTCACTTGGTGGAACAACTTGTGTCTATTGCTTCTATCTCTATTATGGTTAATGGATCTCCCTCAATTTTCTTCCAAACCTCCAGTGGTGTAAGACAAGGAGATCCTATCTCTCCTATTTTATTCACTATTATGGTTGAAAGTCTTGGAAGAAATTTGAAAAGGCTGATAGATCAAAGATCCCTTGTTGGTCTTAAACTATCCTCTAGCAATTTGATTTGTTCTCATCAACAGTTTGTCAATGATACCATGCTCTTAGGTAAATCTATTGTTTCAGAGGGAAAGACTTTGAAATCTTTGTTGGATGCGTATGGGAGGGCATCTGGCCAGTTGATTAATAAATAGAAAAGCTCTCTCTTCTTCTTTAATACTCCTGAACACAGACATAATAAAATTGCCAGAATCCTTGGTTGTAGGGTGGAGTCTTTACCTGCCACCTATCTAGGCTTACCTTTAAGCCTTAAACCCCCGAAGTCCTTTTGGACTTCATTGGTTGAGAGGTTTAGTAAGAAGCTTGCTAGATGGAAAGGAGCTTTGCTAAGTCAAGCGGGTAAATTACAACTCCTAAAAGCTACTCTTCAGAATCTGTCGATTTATGCTTTAAGCCTCTTTAAAATCCCTACCAAGTTTGCGGATGCCATTGAAAAGATTCAAAAAATATTTCTTTGGTCGGGTGTTGAAAAAAAAAAAGTTGCCTTTAATAGGGTGGGATCTGGTGTGTAGACCTAAAAAGGCTGGTGGTTTAGGTATTAGAAAAATTAGAATGGTTAACAAGATACTTCTAGCTAAACAAATTTGGAGGATATTTTCGTCCTCACGGGAATGGACTGATATCCTAACAAGAAAATGTTTGGAAAATAACAGATCTCTTATAATTAAGATGGACTCCCATCTTCTACCTAGAGGCTCAACTTGCTAGAATAATCTGATTACTGGAAGAAAATTTGTTGAAACTGGAGTGGGTTGGCAAGTCAGGAGTGGAAACCAAACAAGATTCTGGGAGGATAGATGGTTTTTTAATGAGCCCCTTATCAAAATTGAACCTTTTCGTGAGTGGGTTGAGATTTGCAAAGCTCTATTTGGTTTGTATGTTAAATATTATCGGTTGAATGGAAAATGGGTGGATTTGTGTCTTGTTAGTCAGGCTCTTGCTCTTGTTCACTCGTCCTTGTTGGCTGTCAGACTTAGCCATGATCAAATGGAAGATCACCTTGTTTGGATCGATGAACCCTCCGGCAATTATTTTGTTTCGTCGACATTTGCGATGCTGTCTTTTGTCCAGGTTCCTCCTCCCTTCTGGTCAAAGGCTTGGTTCAAACACCTGGTTCCTAAAGTCAACATCTTCTTCTAGATCCTTCTTCAAAATAAAGTGCTTACGGTTGATAATCTTTGCAAGCGTGGCTTTCAAATACCCAATAGATGTTATCTTTGCAAGATGGAAGCAGAGTCAGTTTGTCATTTGTTTCTTCATTGTCCTTTTATTGCCTCGATTTGGGAAAAATTCCTCTATTACTGGCAATTATCATGGGTGTTCCCCTTGTCTATTGAAGACTTCTTTGAATACAATGGAAAGCCCCGACTCACAATCCTGCACTTCAAAAACTGTGGGATTTTTCCTTCTCTCATGTTGCTTGGGGACTATGGAAAGAACAAAACAATAGAATTTACAGAGATAAAGAATCTTTGGTGACCATTGTGTTTGATAAAATAATCAGATTATTGAAAGAAAATTTCAATACTATCCCCTAGAAGGTTTGTAATACCGAGAAAGTGGCTTGTTCGTCCTATGATCTTACAGTTGCTAAGGAATGGAATATTAGTTTTGATATTTCCTGTGCCCCTAAACATGCTAAGAAGGATAGGGAGGGTGTCTGCTGGACTTTTCCGCCTAATGGTTGGATCAAGCCAACTTTGATGGGGCGGCTAAAGGTAATCCTGGGGCGGCGGGATGTGGCGGAGTCATAATGGATTCTTTTGGCAATTTTCTCAGTGCAATTGCCACTCCCCTTAGTTCTCAAACCAATCACCTTACAGAGGCTGCTGGAGCTTTTCATGTTATAAATTTGGCTCATAGTCTAAATTTTAAAAACCTTTGGCTTGAAGGGGACTCTAAAAATATTATTGAATGTCTTTTAGGTAGGTCCCCCCCTCGTGGACCATAAAGTCTTGGATTGATGATGTTATTTCGACCTTAGCTAAGTTTGATAACATAAATGTTTTACACGCCTATAGAGAAGCCAATGTTGTGGCAGAAATTTTTGTGAATGAAGGGGTTAAAAGCAAAGGACAGTGCACTTGGCTGAATATTAGTGATTTAGGTGCTAATGTTCAAGCCTTATTGAACTATGATGTGTCACATGGGCAAGATGCTTGTCATCTCATTAATGATGATAGAATGGGGCAAATACATCACTATCATTAGATTGCATGGGACCGAGCCAATTTTCTTATCTTGTAAGTTTGCTTGGCATGCTTTGTGGGCTCACTAGTTTGGTGGGACCATTTCGAGTCAAGATTTTGTCTCTGTCTACCTTACTGTGCTTTCTAAAATGGGAGGAGATAGAAAAAGAGTTGAGTCAGATAGCTTTGAGATGCACAAAAGAAACACTAAAGCATGGAACAAAGTCAAAAGTGGGGGTTTACTCCCTTTTCTAGAAAAACTCCATGGGTCTAATCAGGGAGCTACAAAGCATTTTGAGAGGAGTTGGGGAAATGGAGAATTAACCCTTTTTGGTAGGAAAGTTCAGCTCGATGAAAATCTCATAGCTGAAGTGACTGGTATGTCCACTAAATGACACAATTTTTTTTGGGACAGGGTTTTCTCTGATGAAGTGGTGGTTAGATTTCCAAAGAAAGATAAGGAAAGATTGAAACTGGTGAAAGTTTCTAACAGTTACTTTGAGGTCGACACCATTAAAGTTCTCTGGAGGAAATTTCTTCACATCATCATGGAGTATATCACTTTGGATGGTCATTTCACTAGGGTCTACAACTATCATTTTTCCTTGCTCAACCAATTTTGCTATAAGGTCAGGGTTTCTCTTCCCTACTATCTTCTTTGTTCCTTAAGAAAGAGTTTGGACTATAATAAAAACCCAAAAAGATATCATATTCTGCATACTGGTTTGATTAGGTTAATTTTTGAACATTTTCAAAATATGTCGGCCCTTACTAATTTGGATGCTTCCCTGGAGTCCAAGGAGAATGATACTGAACCTAGTTGTTTGGGGAATTTGCCTAATTTGAACCCGATAAGGATGGTCCTGAGTCTGCCCTTTGTCTAGACTGGCAAGAAAACTCAAATCCATAATCCCCAATCTGTTAAAGCCTTCCCTACTTCTAAGCCTAGAAGCTCTACTCCTAAAACCAAAGGTGCTGGAAAGAATC
>VDFB02101425.1:0-23010 GCA_007258455.2 Sequoia sempervirens | reverse complement strand
GATGGAGGCTGGTTAAAAGCCGCGAGGTCGGCAAGATTGTGACACGTGGCTCGAATCTTCTAGTTTGAGACATGGGACCCATTGACAAGGAAGTTGGTATCCAAGATGGATTAATGTTATTCGTTGAGGACAAGTTAGTGATGCTTCGTTGGAGTTCAAACCCAGTCAACCCGGGGAGAACCGTTTGATCTGCCAGCTCTTTAGGAGATCAATAGGTAATATTCGAAGTTGGAAAATGGCACGTGGTAGATGTTTTATTTTGCAACTAGTGAAGCATTAATGAATTTTTCTTTGCTTGTGCGATCAAGTTGATCTCAATTTGTGTGGAGATGAAATTGTTGGCAATCATGAAGGGTGATCCACAGATTCCCATGTAGTTGGAGTTAAATGGCGACAATACATATGCCACTGAATTGCCATGTTTGCACGTGTGTTTTTACCAAATATTGATGATGACTTCCATTGCCTTGCATGATAAATATAGGAGGAATTAATTACTAATTGTGTCATTTTTTTTAGCAGTTAGAGAACTTTTTGAGTCGATTTGGGTTGAGTTTGAGTGATTGTCTAACAGAGAAGATGAGCGAGCCAGTGAGAAGGTTTGCTCATTTGTGCTCTTAAAAGCTTAACTCTACTATTCAAGAAAGCACCTCGGTCGACAAGCCCAAGCTTGTGTCCACCAAATGTAGCAGGAGGCTAAAATTCTAGGGCATTGCTACTTAATTGGTAGATGACAGAGGCAAGCAACTAGTGCACTCTATTATGGTTGTCGACAGGAAGATAAGATATGGGTGTGGCTCCTTCGGCTGTCAAAACTTGCCCATAGACCTTACAAAAAGCCAATCAGATAGCGAGACTGAGACAAACCCCAATTACCAACAATATCTCTCGACTTTGGGCCAAGCTTTGGCCTCGGGTGAGGAGGTTATGTTTGTCCCTCCACTGGTCATTAAGACTCCAAGCAGGCGGATTGGAACTATGATGCACATAGATAAAGATGAGGAGGAAGTTGAGGTTTCATCTCCCTCTCTAGAAATGACTCAGAGTGGGCGTGTGTATCGTAGTCTTGGTATTGGTAAAGGTAAGGTGGATGGTCAATAAAGAACTACCATGTGGGATGGAGAATTTTGGCTCTGATGTGTTACTGCGGCAGGTAGTCTCTTCTTCAGCGTACGTGTCAATTAAATTTTGGGTTTGGTGTTGAATGTGCACCCTCATGGCGATATGGACATTTGATTCAGTGCATGCTTGGTGGTAAAGGGAAATTTTGGCAGGCCTTTGCATTTTCCCTTTTTGGTTGGTAGCTACAAATTTTGGTTATTCCTCGTTTTCAACATGTTCATGCAGGAATAGTACGTGGAGTTGTTAAATACAGATTGAAATTGGGAATGAAATGAAATTTTGTTATGAAATTACATTTGAGCTGGTGGCTTGTTTGCTCTCTTGTCTATAAAAGGGAACTCATGGATCATTTGTTGGGGGTATTTTTCTGAAAATATTGAGTCGGGTAAATTTTTGGGTTGAACACAAGGTTTATAAGAAGATAGTGAATAGGGAATTTGTCTGGTTTTGAGCCCTGATGAATGTATGTAAATGTCTTAATTAGTTTCATAGTAATGACTAGTATAGGATTTGAAGTACATTTTTGATACATTAACTCTCCTAGTGTAAGTCACTATAAATTTTAAATGAAATATCAATGATATTAGCATTTATCTGCAAACATTTGTTTGAATGTATGTCTCTGTTCTTGCTTTGATTAAAGTAATCGATTAAAATGCTTGAATGGAGTCATAAGTTTACAGTAATTTCTAAAGGACTTAATAAGAAGTTATGTTTCAGGAGCATGAGTTCTATAAGGAAAAGTCATTATAAGAATAGTCAATTTTACCAGGGTTAAAATCATTTATGTGTTTCTAATCTTTATGTATGTGACTCTGTGGCCCAATATAGCTAGGCACTGGTCTATTTCAAATACTCACATAAAGAGTATATCAATTTTTCACCTGGTGATCGACTTGAAGTTAGAATTCATATTCATTTTTAAAGTTCTTTAACTCTGGGAGTGTGTACTTCATCATGTAGAATATTACATAACATATATACTATAAATTAAATGCATCCATAATAGATCATATCATCATCATCATATAAAACATCACATAGCATAAATGATGGAAATCAAATACATCCATCATAATCATCATGATCATCATCATATAAACATCATATGGACACATAGATCATAAGACAATCCAGGCCCCCACTCTCTAGCATCTTGTCGTCGCCGTGCATAATGGGCCACTCCCTGTGGCATGCCCTAAACCCTTTTGTATTGCCTCAGTACTCTTATTAGCAAAAATATCTCAATAATAAACCATGTATGACCAATCAAATATAGGGACTGACATAAAAATGGCATCTCAATGTCGTCCTTTGGCCATTGCTCACAATCAAGATATGGTCACCATACCATAGACTCTAGATCATCCAATGCCCTCCTCCAATACTCTAGTTTTCCTAGCATAAGTTGAGCAAGTCGACCGACATAAAGATGTACATATGGCCTCATCGTGGGACTCCGTCTCTCTCCCACTAGTCGTGCAACTAATATATGCTCCTAGGCCCAGACCTAAAGCAATGTGACTCCCACTGATAAATTGGCCCCTCAAAGGTAGACCACCTGGTGTAGATCCCGGTAAAGATGAGCAAGCATACAACAACCCCATGCATATCTCATCCCTTGAGCAATCATGCTCTCTAAAATCCACCCCCACCTAACTGACAATCCCTTTGACTTGCAATCAAGACAAAGGAACCCTCCAATAAATCTAGCTAACACAGAAGGCAATGTGGCATAATTATCTACCATGTCCCTCCACAAAATATCATATCCACATATGGTATCATCCTTGAAAACTCAACATAGTGCATCAATCCTGCCTTGCTCTTGTGAATCATATATGATAAGCTCCCCAACAACAGGTATCCATAAAATTCGGTGTACGTCCTTAGAATGGCTTTAAATCTGGGTGGGAGCCAGAGTGTATGGTAGCACTCAAACTAAAAGTGTTGAAATCCCTAGACTTCATCCAGGGACATAAAAGCAGATGACAATCCATAGTGTGATGACTACTCAGTGGTCAGATGGTGATCGCTCCATGTCCATCCTAATCCTATGGCTTCAAATCAAAGACCTATCATTCTAGAATCATAGTCCGTTCAATCAATCAATCGACTGTCAATAAATGCTATAAGTGGACTTTGTCAAATGTTGTGACATCAATCCATTCTCACACATCAGGGGTTTATCGAATCAGTTCAAACTCTCATCATGAGTTTGTCAATCAGATTATTGCCTCACTGTCATGGTTTATCAAATCATTCAATTCAGGCTCACTATAGGTTTGTCGATAAATCAATGCTCACTATCAGGGTTCACCCAATCGATTCATCCTTCATCATCGGTTTGTAAAATCAAAATCAAACTATGGTGGTCTTCAGGTCGGTGTCAATGTCTCATTGAATCTGTGGGATCAAATGGAACATCATCTATCATTATCAGTCATGTCCTTCAGTGACCCCAAATTCAAATATCAAGCTGGGTCCTGATAAAATCCATGTTGGTCTAAAATTATCATCAATGCCTAGAATGGTCTTTCTGTGCCTTTGGAAGAATATGTGAAATTCATCAAATCAAACAGAACACTTGGGTTTTGCTTCAAATGTCAGGATCTCCATTTGTTGCTCAATGTGTGAGGAATAAGTCTTGTGTGCCAAAGATGATCTTATCCTGTACTGGATTCATCTCATTAATGCACTAATCTAATTGCCCTAAGTACTAATCTATCCTATGCACCACAACAATTCATGAATGCGCTACTTCAATCACCCTAAGTGCTACTTTATTCTATGCACTAATGCATCAACCCTATGCGCTAAATCGCTAACCTTATGTGCTATAACAAACACTCTATGTGCCATTGCAACAACCCTATGCATAAAAGTAATTCAAATCCAAATTTAAGCGAAATGTGGGGAAGAAATTACAAATAGCAGGGCGGTTTTAGGGTGCTTCTTTGGAGAGTCTGTGTCTTCGGTGGTTGTGCCATCATGCGATGCTCAAATAGGTGGTGTGGTAGGGGATCACCCATTTCTCTCTAAATTTTCAAATCCAACTCTCACTCCTGGGTTTTAGGATTTCCAAATGCTCAAATGAACAAATGACATATTAACCTTTAGGTTCATTCAAAGTGGCATACTAGGGATCATTTTATTTTATTTTTCAAAGGGACCTTAATTAATCATTTCATCACCTAGTGGCTTAGACATCATTTTTCAAGAGATAAATCGTTTCTACATCATAAAATTTTGAAATCATCACCAAATCATCAAAAAATCAACAAATTTTCAAAATTTTCAAAAATTCCAAAAAAAATCCTAAAATTCAAAAATTCACCAATTTATCTCCCGAGGGCACATATATCCATCATTACCTGAAAATCAACATCTGGGGCATCAAATTTTTTTTCTCAGCATCATTATCAAATTTTTCTTTGAAGCAACTTGTAAACACATTACTTCAAAGAGGGGCAAAATATATATACCTAAAATTGGTCAAGACATTTAATTAATTAAATACTAGTTATTTAATTAATATTCCATCTACATATAAACAAATTTTCAATTTATTTATATAGTTCATATCCTTTAATTCTCCAAATCTAAAATCATATTCTTCTAATTTAATTAAATAAACAAAATTCCATAAGCTTGTTTTATTTAATTAAGTTTCACTAATCCCAAATTAGGAATTCAAGCACATGTCTACAAATTTTCATGCCACCTCACCAAGGTCACATGAAATTAAATAATTCTAATTTTTAAATTGGAATTATCTTCAACAAATTTTCAAACACATGGCTTATTCCTCACACACTTCTTCAACAAACTTTGAATACATGGTTTTTTTCTCCCACACTTGATTCCCCCATCAATTTGGCATGTTATCTTTGGTTAAGGGAACACCTTCTTGATTCTCTCCATCTCCACCGTTCATCCCTCTTGTTTGAATTTGGACCGTCGATCGCTACCACATCACAAGATGCTTGGAAAAGCCTATAAATACAACCCTTTGCTATAGTATTTGGCATCCCACATTTGAGTAGAGTTATCATGTAGGAATTATCTTTGGAGCATTGGAGCATTTGGAGTCTTATAGCATTGTTTAGCATTCTAACAAGTTTTCATTGTAGCATCATGTTTACTTGGAACCATACTTTGATTTATAGTTGCATTTTATATCATGTTTTGCTTTATAGTTGCATTTTAGATTATCGTATTCATAGTTTATATTTGAGCATATGCAAAATCATCCTAGCTTCATATCATAGCATTTGCATCATAAGTTAGCATCATCATCCACTTTGTTAATATCTCCATTATTATATTATCATGGCTTCTATCATATAATTTCATGTAGGATCTTAGTTTTCTTGCATTTAGATCAACAATCTCATTTATCAAGTTGTCATTTTAACAACCATAGTGCACATACAAAATCTGAGAGCCAATATGGTTTAATAAATCCTTGAGAATAGAGGACAATGAAACATTTTTAAAGATTTGTTTAATTGCATTTTAGAGTAGTACTTTGATTTGAATCTTTACTATAATACGTCTCATTGGTGTTTGTGTTGATTTACTAAATCTCCCACATTTCACACACACAATAATAATTCCAATATAGTTAGTCCTATACCCCACTTTACTATCCTAGGGGCTTCTCAAAGTATCACTCTAATTTTCATTCAAGGAGCTTCTCCTCCACATGATGATTATCATTTATAATAGTACTTATGACACTAGAAAAAGTCAAATTAATACTACAAAAAATACAAATTTCACATCCACCACCATCAATCTTGTCCCTACCACATGTCCCCACTAGAGAAAACAAAAAATATTATATCCTTAATAACTTCAATCAACACAAGAAAAAATATCCCTATGATATTTTTTAGAGACCTCTCCTATTCATTAATATATGCTTCAAAAGGAATTACAAAAGATCTTCATGCAATGTTTAAGTTGACCAACACAACTTATCTCTTATAGATCATGCAAGACATCTCATTCTTTGAAGCTAAAATTCTAGCTCAATCAATCATTTCGAAATCTATTCCTTTAATCATTATTATAGGATACAAAAAGAGACGAGTTAAATTTGTTCTTATTGATAATGGTTCATGACTAAGCATTTGTAGAAGTGATCTCCTATGAATGATTAACATTAACTATTCAGACTCTCAATGGATGTTTCCAGTTTCTCTCGCCCAACCAATATTTTGAATGCGTCTGACCTGGGTGCTTCCCACTTGGCTGTGCAGCCCCTGTTGTTTAGATGCAATCTGGTCATTGACCTTAGTACTGACTCTCCCCTTCCTGCAGTTGTTTCTATAGAGGCTATGGCTGGGGTTTTGGCGTTACTCCCTGTGCAATGTGTCGAGGGTCCTTCGGATATCAAGATTGGCTTTGTTTAGCCCACACTTGGTGTTGCAGAGTGAAATATTAGTTTTGGGGTGGCTGCAGATTCTGTTGTAGATGTTGTGGCCCCTTCCCCAATTGTAGATGTTGTTGTGGGTGCAGTTAGGGCTTCCACGAACACTCTTGGGGGGTTGAGTGTTTGTCTTGGTCCTCAACCTTCATTTGTTGATGTTGTGAAGTCTAAGAGGCTAAGGGAGAGCTCTGTGCATCCTTTGCAATGTGTAGATGATGCTCCTGTTATCTCTCTTGGTAAAGAAGTTGTTGATAATATTTATTTTTACTCCAAGAATGCTCTTATTTGTATATTTTTCCACTTGTGGCCTTTCCTCCCTAATTTGCACCTTTGGATCACCAACCATTGGTCTCCTTTGGTTGATGGTTTGATGGAGATCTACCCTTCTACAAGGGGTTTTTTTGTTGTGGGTTTCAATTCTCTAGAGGATAGACAAGCTATTTTAGACTATGGTTTGTGGGTTTGGGATTCTCATCCCCTCTCCATTAGACCTTGGGTTCATTCTTTTAACCCTTTGAATGAACCCTTAGATGTTGTGCCTGTTTGGGTAAGATTTCCTTATCTTCCCTTACAGTTCTGCTGCTCCTTTGCCTATGAGGGCATTGGTAATGCTCTTAGTAGATTCTTGAAAGTCGATAAGGATTTTAAGAATTTTACTCACGCCTCCTTTAATAGGATCTTGGTGGGGGTTTATCTTTTGAAGACTCTACTTGGTGAGGTAGTTTTGTAGGTTAATGGTTGGTCACGGTATGAGATCATGAACTACGAGGGTCTTCCTTTTCGTTGCAGACATTGTTTTATTGTTGGTCACTTGGCTCGTGACTGTTCTCATGGCTCTCACCCTATTTCCTCTTCTACTTAGTGGAAGAACTCACTCCATGAACACTTAACAGTGCGCCCTACTGCTGATTCTACTTCTTTTGATGAAGATTCAAGGCCTCCTCCTTCTATGAGGAAAAATAATATTGATGTGGTGGTTGCTGCTCCTCTTGTAGATTCTCCTGTTGCTCCTGTTTTGGAATTTTTTTCAAATCCTCCTATGTAGTTTCATTCTTCTCCACGTGATTTGGTTTTGGTGGTTGCTTCTCTTCCTATGGATACTACTATGAGGTCTCTGGATATGGTTGTTCTTAATGTTGAGTGTGTTGCTTCTCTTGAGGTCTCTATTTTGGAGAATGTTATTGTAAATCTTATTGCTTCGGGTTTGGTTTCAAATGCTTCATATGAAGTATTAGTTTTTCCTCTTGTCTACTACTTTGGAGGGGAGTCTACCCCTTCTAATAAAAATTTCTCAATTTCAATTTTTGATTCTCCTTGGGCAATAGTTCACAGAAAGAAGAAACATTTTTCTAAGAAGGTTACAATTTTGTTTAACTTTCCCTTAGAGGCTTTGCTAGGTTCAAGCTTTGTTTCTTGAACAATTTCTCTTTGAACAGTCTTTTTCTAGTAGCTCCTTCTTTGCTACTAGCTACTTTTGTAGTTCTTGTTATGTTGTTTCTCTTTGATTGGTTGTGTTTGGCTAGTTTGTTTTGTTGAGTTGTTTGGCTCTACTTTTTCATTTTGTAAGGGATTAGGACCCTTCCTTGCTTATCTAATAAAAAAATTCACTATTCAAACTTAGACAAGTCTAACATAGTATTACATGGATTTGACAATGCTCATAGAGAGCCCCTAGGCATTATAACTTTACCCATCATAGTTGGACCTCTCACTATCAATACCTTATTCCATGCCATTATCAAAATTTTATCTTATAGTTTGCTCCTAGAATGTTGTTGGTTACTTGCATACTCACCAATCCTACATATTGTATAGTGATTAAACCTCATTCCACCATTGTCAAGCCACTCCCAAAGAAGTCCTTTCACATTTGGTTGAAGTATTACACATTTAAACGCTCACTTCACAAGTTACAAGTTACATAAGGTTCCCTGAAATAATTGAAAACCCTATCCCATTCCATTCACCAAAACCTCTATTGACATGTAGGAAAGAGAATCCTCAACTTCTACACCTATTATACACTCCTTTATAGGAGATGATTGAAGACCATTAGATTCCAAATCATCATACATAAGAGAATACAAGATTAATAAAAAATTTCATGTCCCTACATTACAAGCAAGCCCCCACAAGTATGGCAAACCTCCACAATACTTCATATCACAACCAAATAGTAAGCATTAAACATAGAGTGTAATGGGAAGCTTTAAATTTATTGTACAACACCTTTAATAAAATCCTGTATGAGTGGACACTACCCATTTTAAAATTCAAAGTCCATATGCATGAAACTAATATCAAAGCTGACCAAACCCAAATAGTTCAAAACTTTGTAACTAACAAGTAACTGCCATTTTTTCTATATACAACATTTTAGTTATCCTAAAATGATTATAAATCATTGGTTAGCTTGTGAGATTTATGATGTTTTGAAACATCCCTAGAATAATTTGATGATCTAATTAAATAGTGCTCAAGGATTTATAAATTTAATAAATGAAAATAAGTAATGAATTGTAGCAATAAAACATCCATTAATGTAGCCATCTTAGTTTGAAAACTTAGTCATATAGAGGGGTCCTTTATATTCAAGAACCTCAGTGAAGTACATAAGAGCACTTATATGGTCCAAATGAATGCATCATAGAAAATGAAAGTACAATAAGTCAATTAACTAGTTATCTAGAAGTAGTAATAGAGACAAAAGAGCTTGTATTTCATTGATAGCCTTACAAATGCAAAATTATAACATAGCTAATGTTGTTAGTGAAATCCCCAATTTTGGATATATTTGAGAAATAAACGCCTTCATTCAACCAAAAACATATACTTCCAAAATTAGTTTACAAAATGTAAAAGATATTATCATTTCCCACCTCTAAACAAAAGAAATTGCTCTAGAGAATAATAATTATCCTTCTTCAATGTAAAAAAAAGAGCTTTTTCACTCTAATTTGTGTAGAAGGAGCTTTGTATTGACTTTTTGTATTTATATAGCCAAAAATTACATAGGCATAGGAAGCCAAGATTAAGTAACGAGCGATGAGCAAGGCAAATATATTGAATCTTCTAATGGGTTGCAAGGGTGTGTGGTGGCATTCTACAAAGCAGTTCATGTGCCTTGTCTCGACAATCACATTTTGCATGCATACATAGTAGGGAGCTAAAGAATCTAGTAGCTCTAAAACACCAATATTTTTAGATCTACTTTTTGTTTATTGTGAATAGATTGAAGCAACAACTATGGAGAGATTGTCCTACAAACTTTTCCCATTTTTCTCATTGGCATTGTTGACCACATGAGACAATTTGTTCATAATCTTGAGGTAAGTTGCTTGCCATGATGTGAGCAAGTTTTTCTTTTATGAATCTACACATGGCTAGATCATTTCTAGTTGTTTTTTATTTTCATTCGATTTTTTTTTTGTTATTATGTGCTAAATGAAGATGGTTTGACCTCTACTATTCATTATATGTGGAGATAAATTTGACATTGATTGCTTTTACAACATCAATAGTAGCTGGTATCCATTCAATACTGGTGGGTGCTAATGTTACCATCCATTAGGGAAATGGCTCCAAACTAGTTTTCGCTCGACATTCTCCTTGTTTTACTCGGGTGCTTCTCATTGTATTTTGTTATAAGAAAAATTACTATCAAGGTCAATTAAGAAGGAGCTCTCTAAGAAACTAGTATTGTTTTATCTAGTGGCTGGAAGGTTTATCATTGGCCATAAGGGTGAGCCTGAGATAGAGTGCAATAATCAAGGAATTCCCTTCACTGAAGCTAGAGTAAACGTTGTCATTAAGGATCTTGATTTTTCTCAGTCAAGTTTATCTATAGCTAAATTGACTCCTAGAGACACCTCTCCAAGGAGAATCCCCTCGTGTTTCTGTTACGGCTATACATGTAAGTATGTAATTACTAACTACTTACGTCCACTAATTCAATCTAGGATATAGTACAAAAATTAACCATTATTTTAGAATACTAATGAGCATTTTATGCTAAGCAAGCATGATTTGTTTGCAAGCGACGATGATGAAATGTGGCAGAATTGTAGTGGGTTGTTGTTCTGATCACATAATGGTAGATGAGATAAGCAATAGTATTTTCTTTCAAGCATGGATGAAGGTCGCTCAAGGTTTGTCATTCTCCACCATTATGCCTTGCTTTGAACACTCACGAGAATATCCTCGCTACCCTCTCAACATTCTCTGAGACACTAGTACTATTGGGTGGGTGGCTATCCCTCTCTAAGAGCGCCTTCTTAGTCATCTCCACTTTCAATTTTTTAAGAATTCATTCGAGATTTTTGCAAATCCTGAAACATAGAACATATTATGAAAACCAAATTTGAAAATTACTTAAAGGGAGGCACTTTACAACTATTTTTCAAGAATAATTAGGGTGAGGGATTTTCAATGTCAACAGGGAGTTGTGGGAGATGTAGAGAAAGACCGCTTCGATAGTTACCTAAATGAAAATGAAAGACCATGTGCAACGTCAATGTTGTGGATTTGGGCTATTGGCAGGATAGTCAAATTAGCTGGCGGGCACTAAAGTGATGAATGAATGAGATTGCTCTCATCGTCTTACACCTTTCTCCAACACTGCATGCCATTAATTGCCAAACCCAACTTAGTTGTTCCATAGAGAAAACGCCTTGACGTAAATACCAATCTATTTTTAAATATTATCATCAAAATAAAATTGAACCATTACATATAACTAGTTACAACTTTTTGATATAAATAAAACATAAAATTATAATAATTTTTTACTTTTAATCATTCAATAATAATATTTAAATAAAATAAAGATATTCTTACAATTAATCATACTAAACAAAATTACCTAAAACTAGAGTGATAATAATACCTCTTTCCCACTCTTTTCCACTGATGTCATGTCCAATTAACATTTCTGACGTGACGATGAAGATAAGCACGCAGATTTTTTTAGTTCCGTGGGGCATACGTTTACCTCGAATTCGATACCTAATTCTCTTGTAAATTTGAGGAAAGTGGAGAACTGCGTAAAGAAGTATCGTCTGGCCTATGTCCTCACGCGTTTTCGTGACAGAAAAGTATATTTCGCAATGAAATTCGTACAGAAAATTCATTGGTTTAGTTGACACTTATGCCCGTCCTTGAGCGATTTGGCGAACTCTTTCGCCGCTCTTTCGCCGCTTCAGCTCTTCCACCCACTATTTCTACCCATTTGCTCACTATTTCACATTATTAACTCACTGTGTTAACAGTATCTCTATAATCTCTGTGTCTCTCTCTTCTTCAGATTTTTGGCGTCGCCCTTCTGATTAGTTATCTGGCAAAACCTAAACCCACTTCTATACATTAGCCTTGTTTGTGTGACTTCCTCTTCCATTTTATTCCAATGGCAACAGCTATGCAGATTAGCAATGTTTTTGAGGGAGTTGCGCCGCGATACACATCCGCCTCAAAGAAGGTCCGCTGCGAAGTGTTCATTAATCATCGTGGTCCTGACACCAAATACACACTGGCCTCTCCTATTTACAACACCTTCACTGAGAAGGGGCTAAAAATTTTTTGTGGATGTAGAGGACCTTGAGTTGGGCGGTTCCATAAATGACAGCTCAGCCAAACACCAGGGAGACTGGGCATTGTCAGTGAAAATATTGCAATATGTAGAGATGAACTACGCATGGCCTCTCTATGCGTAGTTCTTCCTTAATATTGCCATATTTTTACCTAACTATGCCTAATCTCCCTGGTGTTTGGCCGAGCTATCATTTATGTTCAAAATCGGCTGCACGGTCATTCCTGTCATCTACAATGTTGACCCCAGTGATATCCGCTAGGGTTTTCATGTAGTCATGTATTCATCGCCTCCACCGATCAATTAAGGCTCAATGACGATAGAGCAGGGTTGAAGAAATTAAAGCCTACATATGATGGAGGAGGGATGATGAAACTGAAGCAACCTGACGATGGACTTGTGTTGAAGAAATTTAAGCTGAATGACGATGGAGTAGGCTTCAGGAAAATGAAGCCTCATGACAATGGAGAAGGCTGAAAAAATTTGAGTCTAATGACGTTGGAGAAGGCATCAAGAAATTTGAGCCAAGTGGCGATGGAGGAAGTGCAAATTTTTTCTCTGTTTTATGATTCTGAGCCCTTGAAGAAGAAGATGAAGAAAGACAGTACGGGGGAACCTCAGGACAGTGAGAGGAAGATGTTGGCAAGCCATGAGCCTCTCAAGAAGAAGAGGGGTCGGTCGTCTCTTAAGGACGAGAATCGAGATTGGAGGAACAATGCTGATGAAGATCCTGCTCTTTCTGCAATGCTCAAGACGGCAAAAGATTTTATCAGCAGAGTGAGTTTTAAATTTATCGAAATCCGGTGCTTT
The DNA here is from genome assembly GCA_007258455.2 of Sequoia sempervirens. Taxonomy (NCBI): domain Eukaryota; kingdom Viridiplantae; phylum Streptophyta; class Pinopsida; order Cupressales; family Cupressaceae; genus Sequoia; species Sequoia sempervirens. The sequence continues at coordinate 10,057 of VDFB02101425.1, read as the reverse complement.
TCTTGTTCTGTCTTAATATTCTTGTTTCAACAAGAATATTGAGTTTCCAAAGTTTAAATCCTCTACGATGAATTCTTTTCAGTAAGATGAGTTATGAATTTCTTAAAACCGGGTGCTTTTCTTGTTTTGTCTTTGCTCTTATGTTAACAAGAATATTGAGCTTCCAAAGTTCAATTCTTCTGCAGTGAATTCTTTCAGTAAGGTGAGTTTAATATTTCTTAAAAACAGGTGCTTTCCCATTTTAATGTTAACAGGAAAATTGAGCTTCCAAAATTTGAATCTTGAGCAATGCTTTCTCTCAGTAATGGAGGTTTTCGAGTTCTTAAATTCTATTGTTTCTTCTGTTTTTATGCTAACAAGAAAATTGAGTTTCCAAAATTTAAACTTTTAGCAATAATTTTTCTTAGTAAAGCAAGTCTTCACAATAAGTTTTCTTCTGTTTGTATGTTAATCAGAAAATTGAGATTTCATAGTTTAAGTTTTAAGGAAATAAGGTGAATTTTTAGGTTTTGTAAAACAATACCCTGTTGTTTTGCTATTTTTATATCAACAAGAAAATTGAACTCTGATCATGGTAAAACTTTTTATGCACAGGAAACTGCTCATTCGAAAAATAATTGCTCGAGTAAGGTGAGCCTAAAAACTTTTAAAACTATGCCCTTATGTGTTGTGCTTTTCTGTTAACAAGAAAATTGAACAGCAAAAGTTAAATAGTTAAACTTTTAAGGAAGTTCTGATGTTCTGTAAAACCCTGCACTTATATGTTGTTCTGTTCCTCTTTTTTTTATGCAAAGAAGGAATTGAACTCTAATAAGATTTATCTTCTACAACGTTTAGATTGGCACAGAAGTTCTGTGTCATGTGAACTTTAGTGTTTCTGAGAACCTTTCCTTTTTGTTTTGCCTCTGATTTCAATGCCATATTTTAAAGTGAGCTGCATAAAGTGTAAATCTTCATGATATTTTCTAAAATAAGGAAAATTTTAGATTTAGTGAAATCTTGCATCAGCGAGACAGGGAACTTTTAATAATGATAAAATATGTTTATGCCTAAGAAATGGTCCAATGAGTAAACAATCTCTATATAAGGTTTTTTTATATCTCTTAAAAATGCTGCTCTTGTTCTTTTTTGATGGCATTCTTGAAGTGCAGTGAATTTTATTTTTCCTAAAATTCTGTCCAATTGGGTTGACATTAGTGTTATGTTAGCAAATAGATTGAACTGCAAAAGTTTTAATTTTGAAGACATTTTTAATGTATTGCAAAGCCCCGCCATTGCCTTTTGCTCTTGTTTATGTGATGACAAAGAACAAGTAAATTGAACTGCCGAAGTTTAAATTTCCTAATTTTTTTAAACACAACATGAGTTTTTTTTTCATTGCAAAACCCAACCCTTGTCTTTTGCTCTTGTTTATGTCTGCAAGAAAATTGAATTCTGATCTTTGTAACATTTGTTATTCGTAGGAAATGGCTCAATCAGAAAAGAATTGTCTAAGCAAGGTGAGTTTTGAGTTTCTAAGAACTCTGACATTCTGCTTTTCCCTTTTATCTTTTGTCAACAAGAAAGCGAACCTTAAAAGTAAATTTTTTAAGGAAATTCTTATGTTCTGTAAAATCCTTGTGTCACTTGTTTTTATGTAAAAAGATAATTTAATTGAATAAGATCTATCTACTACTGCAATGTTTAAAATAGCACATAATTCTCTCAGTAAGGGGAGTTTTAAGTTCCTTAAGCCCCACCCATTTCTTTTGGCTGTGTTTTCCATGTTGTATTTTTCTTATTTTATAATTCGACAAAAGCACTGGTCCAATATGTTATGTGGATGCCTAATAAATATTCCAATTGGCAAAAAACTATCTGTGTAATATAAGTTTTCTTATTTCTCTTATGTCTCTGCCCTTCTGCTTTGCCCTTCTTTTTACATTAACATGGAAATGGAAGCACAAATATTTAAATATTCAACACATTTTTGAAGTACAATTAATTTTAGGTTTTATAAGACATTACCTGATCGGATTGCTGTTGTTTTTATGTTAACAAAATTTAAACAGCAAAACTTTAACTCTTGAAGATATCTTCTATATAAGGTTTTGGAAAGCACTGCCCTTGTTTATATGATAGCAAGACTATTGGAGCTCAAAACTTAATTGTTGGTCTGAGAATTTGTGATAAAAAGGTTGTAATTCGCAAATCTAGAAAGATGGTTTGCGCGCCAAAAATTAGAGCAATTCTGGTTATGTGTGGAGAAAAACTTTGATGAAGCAAGGTTCAACGAATATTGGCCTTTGGCGTATATCATCTGCCAATTGCATTTCATGAGATCATATTTCTAGGAATTCTGAGCAAATCTTTTGGTGTTTATGTAATCATGTTCCCAGTTTGCTGAATGAGTCTCAAGTTCGAAATTCTGAATTCTTTTAAAATTTGATTGATGCTACTGGGTGGGTTTTGTGTGTGGGGAAATTGAGAAAGACGGGGTACAAATAGATAAATGGATATTTGGAGCCAATATTGGACTCCAGAGCCAAATTTGCAGAGAGTCAACCTTGAAAGGGGGACTTTCAATCCCACCGAATACTTTGTTGATGAAGTTGTTTCCGACTTTGATGAATTTGACCTCTATTGGACATGGATAAAGGCGTACTTCCCTTCTTTGTTTATGCTTTACCAAGCAATCTATTGTTTTATCCTTTACAGAGCAATCTGTTGTTTTAATAAAGCCATTAAATTCCTATGAGAGGATTTTAAGGGTTTCTTCAATGCCTTTTCATGGGTTCGTATGGGCATAAGGAATTTAAGATAAACTGTGTTTGTAAGCTAAAAATCAGTCTGTTTTGTTATGAGGATTTGGAGCTGGATTGGATGGTTTAATCAAATTTACTTTCTTTGCTTGCAGGTGGAGGCCATGCAAAACACCACGAAATGTAACATCAGATTGGAACATATGTACTGGAGGATTTGGTACCTGGCACGTAGAAAAAAATAGGTACTGAAAAACTACTGACATACACTTATTTAAATGGCTAAAAGTAGTTGGGGGATGACAGAGATTCATTCCAAACAGTTTATAATGAATCTGGACCTCTCATACAGCATGACCATAAATAATAATTAATGAAAATTTGGAAACCAATTTCTCTTTGGATTTTAATTTATGCAGTATCCAATTTGAAAGAGGCCAGGTTAAAAATTTCAATCAATGGTGCTGTCTGTTAGATAAAGGATGGGAGACGATGCAAATGCATCTGGCTGTTCATTATTGTTGGTATGATTTTCTATTGTTTTTCCATTTGTCACATCTTTTCACTGGAATTAACTCATCACGTCCCTCCATGCATTCTATGCCAGCTCTTGCTTTTTACTTCCTGCAATATCACCATTCTTCACATTACCTACATCAAAACCCTCATTAACCCCTCTTTCCGAATCTCAGGATGAAAATGACGCCCTGTTCAAATTCTTCAGAGCCCACTTGTGCCCCCACTTCACACCCAATGATCTCCTGAGAGTCCTGAAAAAATGCAGTTCCACCAACATTACAAAACATATATTCCTGAAGTCTTCAGCTGGGCCAGTGGCAAGGAAGGTTTCAAGCATGACCACACGACATACGAGTGCACAATAAGGATCCTGGTGTTGCAGTATTGATTCCCACAGATGCAAAACATCCTTGCCAACATGGCCGTGACATTGTGCTCATGCTCCCCAGGTATTTTTGCATGCTGCAGGATAGAGCCCATTTATATCTCTGTAGTTAATTCTTACTCTAGGGTTTGTAGGATGGAAGAAGATATCCAGACCTTCGAGAAAATGAAGAAATTAATTGATGGGAAAGCTCCTGTGGTTGTGTATAATATTATCTTAAATGGGTTTGGGAAATCAGGGCAAACTAAGAATGCATTTGGGTTTTATGAGGATATGATTAGGTTTAGGGTTTTGGCAGATGCTTATACTTTTAGATTAAAATTTCCAGGGGACTGTATGTTGTTTTTAATTAGTTTACTGTTAGATAAGATGTGATCCAATCACCACACTTGCATACTGTGCACGGTGCTCCCATTCTTATCTTTGCATAGATTCAATTTGAAGTATTCGTAGGCAGCCTTGATACCAGTAAAGTAGAGCAAGGGATAATTCACAACTGACGAAGAAATTTTGGACTTTGCATCATGTCTCTCAATTGAGAACTATTTTCTACCAAAATGATTCAGGTATTGAGGATTCAAAGGTAATCCATTCATCATTTGCATCACCGTGAAAGTTGGATGTGAAAGAATTTAGATTCCATTATGCCCATGGTGTGAATTCCCTATAACGTTGACAGAATCAGAGGAGTATTTGCATTTAGAAAGACAGTTGTATGAACAAAGGATTGGTAGAAAGTGGACTGCACTTAATCCAAGCTTGGATAGTTACGTAGCCAAATTCACAATTGCAAAATGTGGAAGCATAGACAAGGCATGCGAGCAATTTGAAATAATACCTTGAACAAATGGGTTGCATGGAATACCACATTTACAGTATTTGCAAGGACTGGGTTTGTTGAAAAGACTTAAGAAATTTTCAAGTGAATGCAACAGGCCGGGTGTAAGATCAAAATCCACTACATTTGTCAGCATCCTTCTTGCTACTATGTAAAATAGGAACTTTTAGGATTTATAAATAAAGAAATAAAAATTTGTAGGAGTTACAAGGATTTTTTGCATTTGGTCACATTGTCACTGGCGAGATGATATATATACAGACCTGGGGTTGAAGCATGTCTTCTAATACAGGATATCATTCCATTCGCCACCATATCTACTGGAATCTGAATATTTTAGAGATATTAATGATATCAAGTTTTCATAATTCATATTATCGTGAATGTTGTTTCTGGATTTGATTGCTTAAGTGTTCTTTTATGATATTCTTCACTGTTTTCCTACTACTTCTCAATGCTAGTAAGACCACTTTGAAAGGTTCACTCACCGCATCTAATATCAAGTTATGAGCTGCCGGAAACCTTGATAGTTGTCCCTTACCGTATGCAATAATCAGTGGATCAACCTATTGGATCTTAGTTGTGTTTATAGTTTGTCCTTGATGACAAAATCTCTTTCAGTTAGTTCTCTTTGATGATCTGTCTCAGTTTGGATCCTTATGCTTTAGTATGGCACTTCTTTGATGTCTCTTGGCTATTACAGAAAGGTATGAATGCTATTTCTTTGACTGACAGAGTTTAACAGATGGTTTCTTTGTCAGGATGGTTCTCCTTGCATATCATAGGTGTATTTCACATGATTACAAGCCATTTGATTACATTCTTTGAACTCATTTTTTTGAAGGCATTATAGTTACCTTGATTCTGACATCTCATTTGTCTAATGGTATTGGTTGTTTCTCTTTCGGGATCACACATATCGGTGTGAGAATGGCAGGGTCTCCCCGATCCATTTTGAAATGTCTGTGTTGCCTATCGGCAAGACATTTCTGATGTCATGTCGATTGAATTTAACATACAGGCAATTGTCGGCAAGACCTCTTTTCTGTTTTGGTGACAGAAAGTGATCTCTATCGGCATATGTTATTTCGTCGGTATGTGGTCTCAGCGAAATTGGTATGTCACACCGATTGGAGATTAAATGGAAACACATTGGGAAGAGCTTAAGGCTTCGGCGAAGGGTCATACCGAATGTGCAATGTCACATTGACTGCCGTTGGACAATTGCCTTCGGCAGGACTTTTTGGAAGTCTCGGCGAACAGGTGTGAATTCGGGGTGTTTCGATATGACTGAAACGATCTACAAGATGTTTCCCCGATAGTTTGAAGTTACAATGACTTTTCGAATGACTTCTTTCAAATTGCTCGTCGGTGAGAGATGTTCTCTTCGGAATAGGTCTTCCCGAGAGCGATATGTTATGGCGACAATGTGTATCAAGTGACCTTCGGTGAAACAAAATCTAATCTATGAGAGGTCTCTCCGATATCGAATGGTCACAGCGATAGTGAATGAAACTAAAGGGCATCTCGGTGAGAAGTTTCCTTATGTCTCAACGAACGAAACAATACACTAAGGAAGCCCATCGATGAAACATAATGTTGGCTGTATGACATCTCCCCGACTCTGATGTGTCACAGCGACAATCGGTAGGTTGACTGTCGGCATTAAGATTGACTTCGGTCGATTGAAAAGAAAGGTTCTTAGGGCAAAATTTGCGAGTTCACTTGGCTGGGTAAGAAACCCTAGCTGTCACCATTGTTATCTGCCTCTCTGATGTAACCGTCATGGCCGTTTCCTGAGGTGTTGAGTATAAACGAGAGCTCGACCTATTTTTGGCATCGATTCTCTGGAGTTTATTTGAATGCTGCTCAAACAGGTATCTTTATTTGGAATGTTCTTTTAGCTATTGGCAGTCCTTGGGCGTTATCTTGTTGTCTGGAAATCTCTTTATGGCTGGAGACGTTTCTTTGCATGGTCAGATTTTTGAAAATCTTTGTTATTTTGTGACAGTATTTACAGCCTATTGGATAGGCGTTACTCTTGCAAACATTTATTATTTGGCATCTTTCTTCCTGAAAATAGTATGAGGTTTCAGTTTCTTTTTGACCTCATATTCTTTGAAGACCTTATTCATGGCAGACATACTTGAAATATTGTATAAAAACCAGAGTTGAAAACACTGTAACTTCTTCTGGTAGTGATTTGTGAATGTATTGAAATACTCTGTATTAAAAAATCTGAAAAAAAAAAAGATGCAGAGATATATTGTAATATTCTTATCTATGTAATATTTTAAGGATTCAATTGTTGAATTCTTAGGGTATTAGGTAGACAAGAAAAACAGAGAGTAATAAGCCACGGCATTGTGAACAGTTGATTAAAGGATTAAGCCAAGAAGGCATTTCAGGAGTGGTTTTTATACCCCAGGAGGGTTTTCCACTCGGCAAAATCTTGTGTCTCTTTGTTCATCTATGTTCTCACTGCTTTTCTGTGTTGTTATTGTTTCAGTTCACTGTTGGGTTATTACTTTTCTCAATTCTGTTTATGAATGATTACATTCAACTCATGAATGCATTAATCAGAGTAATATTGAGATCAAATCTGAATGTTTTTGAATTTATGCAAATTTGGACAAATCTGTTAAGACACTGATTCATCCCCCCCCCTCTCAGTGTCATTTTAACTCCAACACAACCATCCTTTCAACCAGGAAATCATGGTTTATGGTTAGAGATTTTAACATGAGAAGAAATAAAGTTGTACCTATTGGGGAATGAAGTCCATCTGGGAATTTTAATCTTCCTAGTTATAAATTGTCCTGCAGAGCATTTAATTCTTGAAGTGCAACTAAGATTGAAAATGGAAAAGATTTAGTCAAGGTAATAATGGGTGTACCACTGTCCTTCAATTCACCCTGGAAAGGGCTCTGACAAAGTGCTTTCAATTATGTTGGGATGCACTACAGCCATTGGGATATTGCCCCTGAGATGATCCGCCATCATCTCTGCCATTGCTTTTGTGAATATGTAAGCATTTGGCCAACCGAATTGTCTTGCTCTAAGAATTGACAGTCCCCACTTCATTACATGTTTTACATTCAAAAGATTTGTACTACAAAGAAATTGGGGAAAAACCTGTGCACAATAGAGAATACCTTTTCTTGGGATGCACTATAGCCATTGGGATATCGCCCCTGAGATGATCCACCATCATCTCTGCCATTGCTTTTGTGAATACGTAAGCATTTGGCCAACCGAATTTTCTTGCTCTAAGAATTGACTGTCCCCACTTCATTACATGTTTTACATTCAAAAGATTTGTAGTCCAAAGAAATTGGGGAAAAACCTGTGTACAATAGAGAATACCTTTTCTCTGCAAGCTCTTCAAGCTCTTTCATTCGATGTTTCTCTATCCTGTCTTGTGTGGAATTTAGAGTTATAATTTCTTTGAGTGTTTTTCTTATGAATTCATATTCAGAATCAACGTCCCATGGTGAAGGCATGGTTCCACCTTTCTTGGAGAGTCTCTCTCCACTTGTCAGTGCTTCCTCTCTGATTAACCCCGACCTTCCCACGTTAACATAGGCTATTCAAATCGAGAAATGAAAATACAATATTAATAATTTGCCATAAACAGTCTGGCAACCAACCTAAACAGAGGCTGCTTAAGGTCCTCAAACGTACCTGTTGAGACATGATAGATAATCTTTAATTTAGAGCAGCTTTTTCCAAAGCTCACAACGTTAGTAGCTACCACAGTATTCACATTCAATGCAACATCATACCTGAATATCAGAATAAACAGAAACACAATTTCAACCTTGTAACCAAGATAATTCTATAGAAGAAATATTGTAGTTTTACAAGCTTTCAATGTAGTCAGACCTTTCTTAAAAGCTTGTAGTGGCTGCAGTATTCACAATGATATCAACTCTTTTGGAGAGCTCTTCTCTAGTTTTTTCCTCCATCCCCAAACGATCACTTGTCACATCTCCAACAACAGGGATCAATTTTTGCTCCATGAATCTGCCATATCCACCCCTGTAATGTTCTCTTAGAGACTTAAAACGCTCCGAGGAAACCACCTGTATAGAAACAATGATTGAAAGGTGTGTGTTCTTTGTTATTTTGAAAGCCAAAATTGTGAAAATAATTATGATTAATTGCAAAGCACTACAGTTCGCGATTCAAATCAAATTTCACAGATGCTTAAATTTTGTGTTCCCTTTTCTCAAGTTTCAAATCAATTTTTACATTTTTTTATCAATAACACACACACATGAATGTACGCTCATGCACATTTTCTTGTCTGAAAAACAGTGCAACTGTTTTACAAATCATCTATCCTCAGCTTATCTTTCCTTGTTTAAAAGCTGAAAATTCATTTAATTGATATTTTCCAATTCCCATTTCTTCTGATAATTAATGCTAGTCTATCTTAGTTGATGCTTATTTTGGGCATACATACCATTGCAGAAACCAAAACTTTTTCCTCAATTACTAAAGGTACTACAATGGCCTTTTTTGTTTCATACCTATTTTTCTTGGTTGAAATGAATTTGGAGAAACATTTTTTTTATCAATTTGTGTTCTGTTGTATGATTGGGAGTGCCAGGCAAATGACAGTTACAAAATTTTTAAGTTTCTTGAGACATCTTGTTGGAGCCAGAGGATTGGTAAATCAAATCAAGGAATTAGTTGATTATTAAAACTTATTTCTGATTTGGATTACATTAATTGTAACAGTGCATGTTATGATTTCCATGGGATTTGTCTGAATAATTTTACATGTTACTATTTAATCAATTTGCCATTTGTTGACCTTTTTAAGTGGCTTACTTGCAATAATTTGATCAAAATAATTTATTATATATTTATGGTCTAATCAGAAAGGCACCATTAGTAAATGCAACAAGTGATTACACAAGGGCAAAGGATATAATAACAGGTTACAGTAAATAAGTCAAGCCATTCGACTTACTTTTGCATTGCTAGATTCTTTGACCTCTGCCCACTATTTGCAAGCATCGTTTGTAGGCAAAAATTGTGTTTTTATCTGTACAAAAAAACACTTACAATTGTAATTTGCAATCCATATTACCTATCAGCTAACCCACCCACTGTACCTCTCAAGGATGAAACTGTTATTCAAATTAAATGAAATTAAGGATGCGTACATAATAAAAGAAATGAATTGATTCAGACAGAAACGCTTTTTCAAAACAATCCAATTAATTTCAATGACAAAACAATCCAATTAATTTCAATGACAACTATGGGCATATTGAAAAAGAAATGCCGAGTGTTTACTCAGGGAACAAAATTTATATGTATATCAATTGATGTGATGATTGTGATTACTGGATATACAATTTTCCTTTTTTTTTTTTGAATAATTTTGCACGTTGCACATTATGTGGCATATATTTTTTTTAAACACCACATTATTAACATTATGGGTTGGATTTGTTTTGGTGAGGAGGATTTGAACTATACTAGGTGGATTATGCCAGTATGTGGCACCCTTTTTTCAATGGATTTATTATGTTCATTTAGACACACATCTGCCAGCCA
>VDFB02101423.1:0-23855 GCA_007258455.2 Sequoia sempervirens | reverse complement strand
TGGTTGAAGGCTCCTTCACATTGTTCATCCCATCGGAAAGAAACATTTTTATGCAGCAGATGAGTGAAGGGATGGATCTTGTTTGCCAGCTATGAAATGAATCTGCGGATTGACTGAAACTTCCCTTGTAGAGAACGAAGTTGGCTAATGTTCTTTGGTGGTGGAATTTCGATAATAGCTTTGACTTTGGCAGGGTCCACCTCAATTCCTTTTTCTGATACTATGTAACCCAGAAGTTTTGCTGACGTCACTCCAAACACACATTTCTTGGGATTTAGTCACACATTGAATTTTTTCAATTTGGTGAAAATTCTATCTAGGATCTCCAAATGCCCTTCCCTGGTATATGATTTGGCCAATAAATCATCCACATAGTCTTCCATGAAAGTATGCATCATATCATGAAAGATTGTTGTCATGGCATGTTGGTAGGTAGCTCCTACATTTTTAAGCCGAATGGCATAACATTCCAACAGAAGGTTCCCCATGGACAAGTAAAGGCAGTTTTATCTTGATCTTCTGGGGCTATTTTGATTTGGTTATATCCAGAAAAACCATCCATCAGTGGTAGCATACCATGTCTTGCCGTCAAATCTACTATGATATCTATATTGGGTAGAGGAAAATCATCCTTAGGACAAGCTTTGTTAAGATCCCAAAAATCTATCCAGATGCAAATGTTGTTGTCAGGCTTTGAGACTGGTACTATATTGGAGATCCACTTAGCATAGTCAATGGGTCTAATGAATCCAACATCTAACAATTTCTTCAACTCTACTTTTACCAATAAGGCAATATGAGGGTGCATTTTTCTCAACTTCTGCTTGATTGGTTTCACTCCTGGAGGTAATGATAGATGATGCATGATGAGTGCTGGATCAATTCCTGGCATGTCAACATATGACCAAGCAAAGTTGATTTGTTTCTCTGTGAAAAATTTGAGAAAACTTGGCTTTTCCTGATCTGTCAATGATGCTGCTAGATGGATATTCTTCACTATCTCTTCATTGCCGATGTTAACAGAATGTGTGGGTTCAATAAAGACTTTTGATCTTTCCTGAAAATGTTCTAGGAGAGTATCAAATCTTCCATCCTTTGACTCCTCAGAGAGGTTTTCACCATTGGATGCGCTCTTTGTTTTTACTTTTTCCAAATCTGGTATTGCCATTGAATGGTTTTCAATATTAGATCTATTTCCTATATTATTCATTTTGCAGCTGGAAGATTTGATACTCTATATGGAAGCCTTGTCACGATGTTCATTGGTGGAATCTATTTTGGGATCATTGGCATAGAGGAAATTAATGATGGCGTCATCATTTGAAAATGTAGGGATGTCAAATGGCTTAGTTAGGTCCCAATCTATAAGCTCAAGATGCACTAAGGGTAAGCAGTCACCAGATGGGTTAAGATCAGAAATGGTAAGGGTTCGAATAGTGATGCCTTCAATTTGTTCGATAGCAAAATTGAGGTCTAGAAGGTAACTCTCTTCTGAATTATCTGTTTCACTCCGAGTTGAATCATCTACACTAGAATCATCAAGGTAAACTGTGATCCAAATTCAAATGGTCTAGAACCTGACCCTTGTCCTTCTTCGAGTAGGGATGCATATTTATGTATGACATCAATTTCCTTTTCATAACAGGACTCTTCTGATAGTGAATCCCACTCATATTCATTGGAATCAGTCTCATGCTCTTCACTGGCTTGTAACTATAGGATTCTTTCAACCATTTTTTCTTTCGCATCCTCTTTATAGCCCAGTCCAGTCTTGTCCTTTGGATTGATTAAAATGGGTTGAATTGGTTCTATAATTCCCTCTTTTCTCTTACCCACATGACCTTTCCCTTCATATCCTATCTTTTCCAAGATAGTGAAATCTTTTCCATATTTAGTTCTTTGTACAATTGTAGTTGCCGCTTGGGATTCTTCTTCATCTTTATAAAGCCAGTTTAGGATGTCTTTGTCTTGTGCTTCATCAAATATGGTGCTTTCTTTTATGAACCGTCCATCAAATTTGGTAATCGGTTGTAGAGTCTGCTGTGTTGATGTAGAGGGTTGTCCATAAACTTTTGGAGAAGAAAAATGTGAAAGACACAAGGATCGTTCAAAGAAGTATTTGTAACAACCTAACTGGACTATAGTTTGAAAATTCAACTATTAACTAACTTTCAGCTGATCTACAACTAACTTGTTTTCAAAACTAGGGTTTCCAAATTGATCCAACTAACTCAGACATGCAATTAACTTTTTTTTTTAATTTTCAGTTTCAACACACATGAATCATTCAACAGTTTTCCGCCAACTGTTCATGGCACAACAATAAATAAATAACTGCCAAACTGGGATTTCATTTGCAGCTAGACGGAAAAGAGAATTCAATTCAGATGTCGTTACATTATACACTTCCTCAACTAACTTTTAATTTCATTTTCAGCTGAAAAGAAACTATTAACTATAAACGTCTAACAGGAAATTGTAGAAGAATAATAATTACTTTTCTTTGCTTCCAGAAGGTAACGAATAATTACTACAGCTATGAATCAATATAACCGCTGAATAAATTCAAGTAACTATCTCACTAAGCATATGAGAATCTTACAATGTTCATTAATATAAAGAATAGCATTCATGGCATAGATGGATTCGAAATTCAATTACCATTGCATGTACCTGGATTTACGAGAGAGGAAGAAATCCGTTTGACATCATCTTCATACTGTCTTACTTGAAAATCTTTATCGAGGGAAAGAGATTTATCATCAGGGGCTTTACCGCCCAACCAAGACCTACTGGTCTCCCGAGTTTCTTCAACTGAAGAACCCGCCCTTCACGAGGGTAGTCAACATGGATCAATTATCATTCATGTCTCTGAGCCTGATGTCCACGTACCTATACTACTGATCGATCCTTCCTCTATAGGTACCTCCTATCAGAAGAATCATCCTGATCAGAGTATATCTGGCCATGGAAGCTGACATTGCCAAACGGGCATCTACCTTGGCCAAGGATTTTTAATTAATTATTTGTGGCATCACTGTGCCGTCAGCACGCATCCTTGCTCGGTATGATAATACTTAGATGAAAGTCTAATTTTACATTAGCAAGTTTGTTTATCAATTCCTTTTGGTTCGAGGTTATATCTTAACCATAGGATTAATATTACCAGAACTTGGTTTGAAATTATATCTTGTTTCAAGATTTATATTATTCTAACATGGTCCCCAAAAGCCTTTCATCATATTTAAAGGTAAGTTGATTCCTTCTTGTTCATACACAAAGATATACTCAACTCTTTAACTTAACCCTTCTAAGTAATAATACACGGCTACTCTCAAGCTAATGAGGAGAGATTTAAGGAGTCTTATTCCTCCATTTATATTAATTCATATTTCCACAATTCATCTTGCTCAGAGCTTAAGCATGATCTTTCTCATAACACGGAAGATCACCTTGACTATTTTCTGCTCAAATTATTCACAGTACAAGGTCTAATTCACATTGACAGGTCTGATTAATTTTCCCTCCAGTTCAGGGTTATGTCTAAACCCTAAAGTTTATGCAAGAGAAAAAAGTGGTTGATACAACAATGGTAATTTCAAGTCTCACATTATAATTATTCCCAAGCAGTCTCAAATGAACAAAGGTAAGGACATGTTCAGCTTCTAATTCAGGGAAAAGGAATTTGGCTTAGCTATGCCTATTTAGATCTTTAGAAAAATTACCAAATGATTCAACAAAATCCAGATACAGATTTAAATCAGCGTATGGCCTTATAATTCTGACAGGAACGATCTTGTTGAAAATTCTACTAATGACCAAGTTCAATGTTAAGAAGAAAGAATATAGAATCTATCTCAGATAAATCGAAAACGGAGATGAGGAGGCTAGATGAGGAGGCTAGAAGGGTTCGGCCAGAATCTCCCACAAGAATACATAAGCATAAATCTTCTTTCAACAAGGATGAATACTTTAACTATTCTCTGTGCTAGTTGTTCTCAGTTTTGATTTAACTCTTTCGTAGTCAACAGTAATGACATGTTTTGCTCAGATTAGAAATCTATGAAAATTGCATAAACTAAAGATATTAAGAAAAGATGTGGGAAATCACTCCACTCGAAAGACTAAGAACATTTATAAGTAAAGGAAGCAATAGAACCCTGGCTCAGTTTTCAGAATATAACAGAGCCAACACTAAATTGAAAGTAGCTCTACCCTGATGGATATCAGAAACTGGATCACAATACTTTCCTGACAATTCGACTGAGAATTAAATATTGATATCATTCATTTGGTGAGATATTTGTTACTCGCCTGTCTGTGAGTGGAGAGTTCGAGACTGGAGAGATTATCTCTTTTCGCAACTACCTCGACTTCCAAGCACGCCAATACTCCCAGCCGTGATCAAGAACATGGGCGGATTGAACTTTTATTATTTTGTCTTGAGAATTCGCCAACAGTTAGGGCACAGACGGAGCACAGAGAAACTCCGGTTACCTCCGAATGAATGGAAAAGATTGTTTCAGACTTGAGAACGAAGTTCCTTCAGGAGAAGGTATTACGCGATAGAAGAAATTGAATGAAAAGCCACCCACAGATATCAAGGCCGAGTTCAGAGAGATGGAGTTGCAGGAGAAAAAGGTAAGGTGTTCAATGAAAAATCGAAGGCCCAAAGATAGAAACTTTTCCCGACAGAATGAAGTGCCTATCCCCCCCTTCGGCTTCCACTATATTGCTCTAAAAGTCTTCCGCCAGGACTGCAAGAGTCACGCGACTCCTGGCTTACCCGTCTTGGCCGTTTCAAATCAAAGCATGGAGGAAGAATATGTCCACTTCAAAACCACCGACAACACCAGAATTTATTCCATTAATTTTTAACTTAAGACTTACATTTATATTCAATTCGATGGCAAATATCTTGTATCTCTTATTATTAATTTAATATTAAATATCCTCCTACAAAAATATATATAGTCATCAAGAATTTGGTTCGCTAATTTCCAAAAGGATAAAATATTTAATTATATCCATTATTTTGATTTATTATTTATTAACCATTTACAATCTCCTTTAAAGGTGATTATAGATTTATTTGTTTTAAACTGGCTAATCTAATAAATAATTAAATTTAATTACTTATGGCCAAGTTACGATTTAGACATTTGTCATACACCAGCTTGAGGTAGACAATAATATTGATCCATTGTTAACCATGTCCTCTCCCTGATGATATTCCCCTTTCCCTCACGGCGTCGGCAATCCTGCATCCACTGACAAGGATTATGGATTAGATCGTTCTCAACGACTTAATAATATGCATTAAATTTAATCTCGTAATTTCATTCAACTTCCCGTGAACAATAAATTTACTGGCAAAATAAAAGTTTGTTATCATTACAGTTACGATAAAACAACTATTGCATTCTCAATGTCATAATCCCATGAAAGCAATTCCTTGCAACGATCATTGTATTCAAAAAAAAATATATAACCAAACATATTGTCTCAATGCGAGGGATGTGACATACTCCTCCCCTTAAGAATCATCGTCCCCGATGATTGTTTATTCTAAATTTTAAACATAGCCATGAAAATAAAGATAGTGTTCTCAATTGTTCAACAAAAGATAAGGGAATTTTTGAAGGATTTCTACATAAACCTCCCAGGCGACTTTTACTTAGCTTTAATAGCTTTCACCATTCTTTTCTGTTCAATTTGATTTGTTTCTCTATTTCCAAATAACATTTCAAGACTTATTGATAATCCTGCCTTCTAGCTTACCCAGCTTACAAGAATTCAACATCTTTTCTTTCTAATGAACCGTCTTGATAGCAAAATCAAAAAAGTGGTTATATCAACACCTTAAAGTTGAATACTCTTTCTGAGTATATCAATCAATTACTTTTAACACAATTGACCAAGAGGATTACATCAAGGGTTAGCATCAACCTTCACTTTTCTAGCTGAAAGATTTTCGTTAAGCACTGGTTTCATTTATCTAATGCATTGTTAAAATAAACTATTAAGTAAATACAAGAGAAAAGATCAGAATTTTCTTTCTAGTTTAACTGTCCTCCAAGACTCGGCATGTTACTGAAAAGAAGAAATTTCCCCTCAGTTACCATCTGAGCTCTGGTGTATACTCCCACTTAACCAACTCTGTCGCACTACTAAGGATACCCTCCTACTGAGTACGACAACTCTGGTTAGCTAAGCGTCTGAAGTATAAGTTCACCATCCTGCTCGACTTGGAAAGACTATTCACCTGGGCTTACTAAACTACTTGTCCGCCCACATACCCTAACACAATGTTTCCTCCTTTGTAAGATTAAGAACATACAAGGTATATTTCATAAAATTTACTTCCTTACAGATTCCATCAGAGGCCCATCCAAGACATGATAGAGATGTACATTTCATCAAACATGGTGAACAACCAAAAAAATTATTCGTGGTAACCCCCACAATACTTAGCTTTATATCAAATTATAAATAGTCTTATTTTCAGCAATAACCGAAAGAATGAACTTATTCCCGGCACTTAGTTCAATTCTGACCAACTGGCCCTAAAATAACGATCTTCAAAGTTAAACCTTTTCAAATTTAAATTAAAACGACGACATTCCTTGCCAATATTAAAAAGGAATTTTTAACCAAACTCCAAAGAAGTACCATAATCTAGAGGAACATCCCTTATGCACGACGTGACTCGACTAAGTTACTTACAAAAGAGTAGATTGCTGCGCTGCTATCAATCCTTCCAAAAACTTACATCAAGTTAGAGACTGTGCTACCAATGCATCAAACAATAAGTTCCTCAAATCTTCCATCTTTTTTTTTTATACTTAATTACAGCAGTTGGTTTTCTCGTGAATCTCAGTGAACAAGTGTTCCCTGGTTCTATACCATTTTCTCCACATTCCATACCAATAGATCATCACTAAGATAACAATAATGCAATTCACTAGCAACCGGTGTAAGAATAAGCATGAAAAGCTTTCCTAATTAAGAATGGGCTCTATACAACTGTCTGACCAAAGTATAGTGCGGTGAAACATATGAGGAAACCAATGTATTGTATTCACATCCATGGTATGCGTGTTCCTGGTCATAACATGTGTTATAGATACCTGCTTAATGATCATCGGTGGCTTAACCAACTAAGGAACCAATCAATATCATTTGTATCAAGTTTCCACCAATTTAAGAATGCCATATACCTGTGGTTTTGTATGTCCTTTTGTTGTCATTACTAAGTTTACCGCTATCAAAAATGCTATAGATAAAGATATCAGAGTCATTATGCCCTTGTCAGGTGTATGCCAAGAAAATTTGTAATAACCTTGCAGAAAAACAAGCTTTGTGTCATGTTTGTAACTGCAACACTCTCATCTTATTGACTCATAACATTGTTCTTCTATTTCTTCTCAGGTAAGTAACAATAACTAAGCATGTCTGAGTTGCAAATTTTATCAACATCACATATAAACTTGGTGTATCAAACAAAAATGTTTTATGAATTTACACATTCACACAAGTTGTTCACTTCACCGCTCCTTCACCATTGTACCATTCATGAACTGAATTTCAAACAGTAACCCGCTGTGACGAGAGGTCAATGAGGGTTTCAAACACTAAGCTCTTACCATTTACTTTGTGTCTTCAAGAGATGATTTGGCTGATACTCTCCATCACTTTAATCATGTTGTTGTTGTCTTCATTAGCTCTATTCACAAGGTAATGTCTCTGTAGTGCCAATCGTAGGAACCTGTCCAGGAGTTCTACTACTGATGCTTATCCAAGATTTACATGAATATATCTGTACCATGAAATTTACTGCCACTGGCCTAAATACAATCACTGCTAAGAGGAGGAACCAATTTCAACTGGAGTTCTTGAAAAAATACGTATATGAAATAACTATAATGCACCATATAACTCAAAGTTCTTTCTTATTGATTGTCATGTAAATATGTTTTGAGATCTGATCAAAAGGTTCATACGTAATTCATTAAGGAACATAGTGAATGCTCTGTTTGTCATATAGTCAATATTCTTTTAACAAGTATTTATCATTCCAGTAACATTGCAGATCATGCATGTAGCTAACAAACTTGTCACCTTAAGTTATCCATCATCTTGTCATATTATATCTGCATTTCATGCTACTCATGACAACAACTTCCTGACATAACAAAACAAATCCTACAACTCTTGATTCATCGATCTGATGAAGAACCAAAAATGATATCCTCAACAACTTAATTTGTGATCTTACAATATTATCAATATGAGGTAACTCCTCTTCTATGAAGTAGTTAGACATCCATTCAATTACTGACTCATTCTTCTACTCTCCACAAAGGAGTTAAAAGATAAAACACTAACTTCCTTCCCCTTTTCTCAAGTTATCTTTCATGTAACAACATGTTGTCCTTGACTATTGCTTTTCTTACCATCTTGATCCTTTAATTCCACTTGGCTCTTTCCGAACCATCTAGAAGTTAGACCAGATTTCATCTTATTTTGATATAATTTCAAGGATTTCCGATGCACAAATGCCCTGCACTTGGTTGATTGCTTCTGGATCTTTCCAATCCTTTAGCCCACAAGTTCAAATTAAGTTATTATTTAAGTTTTGATCACAATCTCGGTACCCTAGGCATACCTTGCCTTAACTTAGAATAATTTCATAATTACTTGATAACTCCAATTATTTCTAAGAGCATTTAACGGTTACAAGAAAAATTGTTTACAAAAATTATTATCTCTTCCTGAGATAGATTCAATTCTAACGGTTACAAAAAGGCTATCACTCGCGGTGATAGACTCTGTATAAGATTTTTTTATAGGATTGGCTATCACTTCCTGTGATAGACTCAATCACGTAATTGTTTACAGTAACTATCACTTCCTGTGATAGATCCAATAAAAAAAATGTTTCAACAATAATTATCACTTCCTGTGATAGATTTTAATGCGAAATAACTGCCACTCACTATGATAGATTCAAAGCAAAGGTTTACAAGGTTCACAAGGTTGATTTAAATTTTCTGAGTTGCATGATGAGCCCCAAGGTTCAGTGTCGAACTTGGTAGCTTTGATACCATATGTAACAACCTAACTGGACTATAGTTTGAAAATTCAACTATTAACTAACTTTCAGCTGATCTACAACTAACTTGTTTTCGAAACTAGGGTTTCCAAATTGATCCAACTAACTCAGACATGCAATTAACTTTTTTTTTTAATTTTCTGTTTCAACACACATGAATCGTTCAACAGTTTTCTGCCAACTGTTCATGGCACAACAATAAATAAATAACTGCCAAACTGGGATTTCATTTGCAGCTAGACGGAAAAGAGAATTCAATTCAGATGTCGTTACATTATACACTTCCTCAACTAACTTTTAATTTCATTTTCAGCTGAAAAGAAACTATTAACTATAAACGTCTAACAGGAAATTGTAGAAGAATAATAATTACTTTTCTTTGCTTCCAGAAGGTAACGAATAATTACTACAGCTATGAATCAATATAACCGCTGAATAAATTCAAGTAACTATCTCACTAAGCATATGAGAATCTTACAATGTTCATTAACATAAAGAATAGCATTCATGGCATAGATGGATTCGAAATTCAATTACCATTGCATGTACCTGGATTTACGAGAGAGGAAGAAATCCGTTTGACATCATCTTCATACTGTCTTACTTGAAAATCTTTATCGAGGGAAAGAGATTTATCATCAGGGGCTTTACCGCCCAACCAAGACCTACTGGTCTCCCGAGTTTCTTCAACTGAAGAACCCGCCCTTCACGAGGGTAGTCAACATGGATCAATTATCATTCATGTCTCTGAGCCTGATGTCCACGTACCTATACTACTGATCGATCCTTCCTCTATAGGTACCTCCTATCAGAAGAATCATCCTGATCAGAGTATATCTGGCCATGGAAGCTGACATTGCCAAACGGGCATCTACCTTGGCCAAGGATTTTTAATTAATTATTTGTGGCATCACTGTGCCGTCAGCACGCATCCTTGCTCGGTATGATAATACTTAGATGAAAGTCTAATTTTACATTAGCAAGTTTGTTTATCAATTCCTTTTGGTTCGAGGTTATATCTTAACCATAGGATTAATATTACCAGAACTTGGTTTGAACTTATATCTTGTTTCAAGATTTATATTATTCTAACATGGTCCAAAAGCATTTCATCATATTTAAAGGTAAGTTGATTCCTTGTTGTTCATATACAGAGATATACTCAACTCTTAACTAAACCCTTCTAAGAAATAATAAACTGCTACTCTCAAGTTAATGAGGAGAGATTAAGAAGTCTTATTCCTTCATTTATATTATTTCATTTTTCCAAAATTCATCTTGCTCAGAGCTTAAGCATATTCTTTCTCATAACACGGAAGATCACCTTGACTATTCTCTGCTCAAATTAATCACAATACAAGATCTAATTCACATTGCCAGGTCTGATTAATTTTTCCTATGGTTTAGGGTTATGTCTAATCCCTAAAGTTTATGCAAGAGAAAAGAGTGATTGATACAACAATGGGAATTTCAAGACTCTCATTATAAATATTCCCAAGCAGTCTCATTTGAACAAAGGTATGCACTTGTTCAGCTTCTAATTCAGGGAAAAGGAATTTGGCATATCTATACCTATTAAGATCTTTGGAAAAATTACCAAATGATTCCATAGAATCCAGATACAGATTTAAATCAGCGTATGGCCTTATAATTCTGACAGGAATGATCTTGTTGAAAATTCTACTAATGACCAAGTTCAATGTTGAGAAGAGAGAATATAGAATCTTATCTCAGATAAATCGAGAACAGAGATGAGGAGGCTAGAAGGGTTCGGCCAGAATCTCCCACAAGAATACATAAGCATAAATCTTCTTTCAACAAGGATGAATACTTTAACTATTCTCTGTGCTAGTTGTTCTCAGTTTTGATTTAACTCTTTCGTAGTCAACAGTAATGACATGTTTTGCTCAGATTAGAAATCTATGAAAATTGCATAAGCTAAAGATATTAAGAAAAGATGTGGGAAATCACTCCACTCGAAAGACTAAGAACATTTATAAGTAAAGGAAGCAATAGAACCCTGGCTCGGGTTTCAGAATATAACAGAGCCAACACTAAATTGAAAGTAGCTCTACCCTGATGGATATCAGAAACTGGATCACAATACTTGCCTGACAATTCGACTGAGAATTAAATATTGATATCATTCATTTGGTGAGATATTTGTTACTCGCCTGTCTGTGAGTGGAGAGTTCGAGACTGGAGAGATTATCTCTTTTCGCAACTACCTCGACTTCCAAGCACGCCAATACTCCCAGCCGTGATCAAGAACAGGGGCGGATTGAACTTTTATTATTTTGTCTTGAGAATTCGCCAACAGTTAGGGCACAGACGGAGCACAGAGAAACTTGGGTTACCTCCGAATGAATGGAAAAGATTGTTTCAGACTTGAGAACGAAGTTCCTTCAGGAGAAGGTATTACGCGATAGAAGAAATTGAATGAAAAGCCACCCACAGATATCAAGGCCGAGTTCAGAGAGATGGAGTTGCAGGAGAAAAAGGTAAGGTGTTCAATGAAAAATCGAAGGCCCAAAGATAGAAACTTTTCCCGACAGAATGAAGTGCCTATCCCCCCCTTCGGCTTCCACTATATTGCTCTAAAAGTCTTCCGCCAGGACTGCAAGAGTCACGCGACTCCTGGCTTACCCGTCTTGGCCGTTTCAAATCAAAGCATGGAGGAAGAATATGTCCGCTTCAAAACCACCGACAACACCAAAATTTATTCCATTAATTTTTAACTTAAGACTTACATTTATATTCAATTCGATGGAAAATATCTTGTATCTCTTATTATTAATTTAATATTAAATATCCTCCTACAAAAATATATATAGTCATCAAGAATTTGGTTCTCTAATTTCCAAAAGGATAAAATATTTAATTATATCCATTATTTTGATTTATTATTTATTAACCATTTACAATCTCCTTTAAAGGTGATTATAGATTTATTTGTTTTAAACTGGCTAATCTAATAAATAATTAAATTTAATTACTTATGGCCAAGTTACGATTTAGACATTTGTCATACACCAGCTTGAGGTAGACAATAATATTGATCCATTGTTAACCATGTCCTCTCCCTGATGATATTCCCCTTTCCCTCACGGCGTCGGCAATCCTGCATCCACTGACAAGGATTATGGATTAGATCGTTCTCAACGACTTAATAATATGCATTAAATTTAATCTCGTAATTTCATTCAACTTCCCGTGAACAATAAATTTACTGGCAAAATAAAAGTTTGTTATCATTACAGTTACGATAAAACAACTATTGCATTCTCAATGTCATAATCCCATGAAAGCAATTCCTTGCAACGATCATTGTATTCAAAAAAATATATATAACCAAACATATTGTCTCAATGCGAGGGATGTGACAGTATTCACCAACACCTTTGTCTTTGATTTGGACTTGTTCATCAAACTGTTTTGAAAAGGAATTCAATTGGGCTTCAAGATTTAAGGAAGTGGATGGAGTAACTTCTTTCTTCTCAGACTGTTTATACATGGAACTAGATTGACTATCATGATTTGTGGAGATGACCAACGGTTTGGATGAGGAATTTGACTGGCTCTGATCATTAGAAGTAGTGGGAATGGAAGCTTCTCTATTA
Organism: Sequoia sempervirens; assembly: GCA_007258455.2. NCBI lineage: Eukaryota > Viridiplantae > Streptophyta > Pinopsida > Cupressales > Cupressaceae > Sequoia > Sequoia sempervirens. The sequence continues at coordinate 11,120 of VDFB02101423.1, read as the reverse complement.
TGAGGCACAAAGATATCTTGGACAGATTTCAGGGTATTGCAATATTGGGGACTATTTGAATCAGCTGAAATGGTAATTTCTTGACCACCACAAGGAAATTTTAGACACTGGTGGTATGTTGAAGGGACCGCTTGCATTTCATGAATCCATGGTCGACCCAATAGTATGTTATAGACAAAATCTTTGTCTAAGACTTGGCAGATTACATCTTTTTGGATTGGTCCCATGAATTGAATAGGTAGGATGATTAACTCCTATGAAGCTCCTTCCTTATCATCATATGCTTTTATTGTAATCTTTTTCTTTGAATCAATTGCATTCTTAGAAAATCCCAAGGTATGAACAAGTTTTAAAGTACCTATATTCAGGCCAATTCCCCCATCTATTAGGACGCATTTGACACGATGTTTATGGATTAGGACTTCAATATGAAGAGCAACATTGTGGGGATGAGAAATGGATGCGTCATCATTTTCAGAAAAGGATAGGCAATGTGGCACAGTTAAATGTCCCACCATGGCTTTGAATTTACAAACTTCTAGATTCATTGGTATTGTTGTGTCCACCAGGGCTTTTTCCAAGATCTCTTTGTGGGTGGGTGAAATTTTGAGCAATTCCAATATTGATATTTGTGCAGGGATCTTTTGTAATTGGTCCACTATCTCGTATTGATTGGGCGATGCTATGAATGTTTTAGATGAACCTCCTTTTAAGACATATTTGGCCTGTGCTCTTGTTGTCACATTCACTGGTACACTATCTTGTTTCCCATTGATTTTGATGACATTGATTTGATTATCATTTGCATTTGTGTCTGGTTTGATGTCATTGATTTGATTCTCAAGGATAAGGATGTCTTGTTCTTGTTCAATTGGAATGTCATAGATCAGATCATCATTTGTAGTAATGTTTTGGCGATCATGGGTTTCAATGGTATTCATTTGGTTTTCTACTACTGAGATATGATTTATGACAATATCATGGACATAGTTTACGTTCTTTTCCTTGTTGTTCATCATAGAGGATTCCCCCTTTTTGTTGTTTGGTAAGGGATTTTTGAATGCCCCGTGATCTGCATTTGTTTGGAGTCCTTCTATTTGTATGATTTTGGCATCTATCAAGTCTTGTATTTTATGTTTCAATTGCATGCAACTATTCGTTAGGTGACCTTTGCATCGATGAAATTCATAGTAATGGGCATGATTCCACCATGATGATTTTACTTTGGGTTCAAATCCTCGAGTGTCAAGTAGTGTTATGAGGTTATTTTCAAGAAATTTTCTCAATGTAGATTCATGTGATTGACCCAAAGGGGTGAATTTTCTGCGGTTTGATTGTGTTTGATACAGTGGAAATTTTTATGGGGTGTTACTTTGATTGTGTCCACTTTGGTTATTGGATGAGTTGAAATTTTGATTAGTTCCTTGATTAATGTTTTGATCCACCTTGGTTGTGGTTCCTGTCAAGTTGAAGATTGGGTTGGCAGTATGTGTTTCAGCATTACCATCGTTGGCATTTTTGTTTCTTGTCCAAAATTTTGGTTTTTCATTGTTATGATGGTTAGATGAACTAGCATTGTTTGATCAGTCATTGTGAATTTTCAATACCCCCTTTTGACAAAGGCTTCTTCGATTTTGACACCGTTTTCTACCATCTTCTCAAAGCTAGGAGGACATTGTAATTGCAATCTATAGCTCATTTCACTGTTAAGGTTATCGATAAAAATTTCCATCTTTTCTTGTTCAGGTATGGGATGAGCATAACAAGTGAATAACCTTCTCCACCTTTGGATGAATACAAGAAAATATTCTCCTTGTTTTTGTTTGGTATTACAAAGATCCTTCATGGTTATCTCATGTACAATGTTATAGGAATATTGTGTGATGAATCTGTTGAAAAGTTCTTGGAAGGATTTTATGCAGGTGGTTGTAACTTCAAGAACCATTCCATGCAATGGCCCCCTAGAATACGAGGAAAGAGTATCATTAAGTATGTGTCCTCATGGGAGAATTCAAGACTCATTGTTTGAAATTCTCGCACGTGGTCTATAGGGTCTGATTTCCTGTTATATTTATCGTATTTTGGCAATTCACAACTTTGAAGAAATGGTATCATGTTTAACCTTCTATCAAAGGGATAGGGACAAATATCTTGTAACAAGTATCTTTTTGGAGGACCCCTCCTTGCATATCTTGGAGTTGTTGTTGAAGGTTTTGCATTTGATTTGTCAAGGCAATCATTTGATCAACAATAAGCATTTCAGTTTCAGTTTTCTTTGGGATACTCTTCAATTTATTGACATCAAAGTCATTAGGTAATTTAGCCCCTTGGTTGGCTAACATAAAAAGGTATCTCTTCCCATCCTTTTTAAAGAATTTTTCTAGGAATTTATGGAAATTGGGGTCTTGATTTGCTTGTTTGACATCTTCTTCTATTATCTCATCTGTTTCTTTTTGGGAAATCTTATGAAAAGGATTTTCCTCTGGTTGAACCATAGTATGTGGAGATTCAATTTGTTTGTCCTTAAGTTTTTATTTTTGGGACCTTGTTAAAATGGGCATGCAAGTGACTAAGGTTTGCTAAATTTTGATCATTATTTGAGAGTGCCAAGGAAATACCTAGGTTGAATAGAATGATGAATTCTATTGATGTAACCAAGGTGATAAAATTTGACACAAAGTGCATTATTTCAAGATGAAGGATAAAAACCTTGATGGGAAACTCAACTTGATTATCAAATTTGGGATGTTGATGATGATGGGACTTTTAGATGTTTGATCAAAGTTTAGGTAAAATGTTTCACTTGGATAAGTAAATTTTAACAAAGTTTTTGAACTCTAAGGGATAATTCCAAACTTGAGGAGATTTTGAAATCTTGGTTCCAATCATGAAAAGGTGGATGAATTTTCCTTCCTAAATGAGATGTTTGAATCTTTGGAATAGTCTTGGATTTGGCAATAATAAAATGAATACAAGTTGGGGTTGTTCTTGGAAGCTTTTTTGTAAAAATTGAAGAGCAATCTGTCTCTAAAGTCATAAAGCATGAAAAGACGTTGTTGGTGTTCCTTTGGAATAAGAGCTATGGGTTTTGGTTTTCGGATTTTAATTTTGCGTGAAGCCATTGGATAAAAACCATGTTTAGGCTATTGTCAAGGTTGCAAATGACTCTGGACTAGAAAAATGCTTGTATTCTGGTTTCAAAATGACAGATGGGAACTGTATTTAGCTATCTATTTTTGGATTTTGGTGGAAGTGCCGTTACAGTGGGCAAAAATTCCACAAAGGTAGAAGCGCTATAGGAAAGCTTAGATGTGCCACAGAATGGCTGGGAGGTGCCACAGAAAAGGGTCAAAGTGCCATAAAATAGCTCGGGTGCACTATAGAAACAAGCGAATGCGCCACAAAATTTTGGGGTCAAAACAAAACAGAAAAGCTCAAATGCACTGGAAAATAAGGCAAAAGCACTGTAACAGAAGTTGAATGCATTGAAAAAATTGGTGAAAGCACCACAAAAAGCAGTGAAAGCACTGAACTGGGGGATGCAATAGTTTGTTTCCAGTTTGTTTAATTTCTCTGATTTTTGGTAAAAGGACAGTTTGTTCCAGATGATGTATTCTGAATCATAGTTTCTGTAGTTTTTCCAGTGTGTAAAGTTTCATTTGAAGTTTGTTTTGAGAACAATTTGACAAGCACAATCAAGCACAACATACATTCCCTAGGGCTGTGATGGACTATATTCTCTTGGATTCCACACAGGTTTTACCCCAATCGCACTTATCTTTAGTGGATGAATTCAGAAGCTTGGCCACATGGGCTCCCCCTTACATTGCACTCTCTTATCAGGTCAACCAAGCTTCCAGCCTCCATGAAACTCCCATGGTAAACTGATCATCTCTACTAAATACTGCGAGAATGTGGATGCCTTCACAATGACCATTGCTATACCAAGAGAATAGATAAAGGATTTGGCCAATTCTAAAATAAGGGTTCTAGTAAGGACTTTCTATTCGTAGGAGTTGACTCATTGAGTTGAGAGACCATTTCTGCCCTTCTTGTCAGAGCCACCCATGTGATATTGGCCTTTGTTCTAATATCCACATTTATATCTCGACTGGAAATACTCTTGGCTTTAGAGTGTTACCGTTTGAGTCATTCCCTTGGGTGAGTACTTTTTCCCGAAGGTAAGCCCTCAAGGATAAACAAAAGTGAGAGAGTATACCACAGTTCGATCCTCTTTATTCCACATGAATAAAGAGAGAACCCTCGCCGTATACCCTACTCACACTCGTAGATTAATAAAGAATGAGTATGGCTTTTTGGTCACCCAGTTAAGGGGAGAGCATATTCCTACCATTCAAAACACACCACAAATAAATGAAAAGGAAGGGGTCTTGCTTTTTGGTTACCTAGTTAAGGGGAGAGCATATGCCTACCCTTCCAAACAGGTAGTAAACATGGTGTTCATTCCTTGTTAATTAATCTATGTTCCTAATTTAAGCAAGAAGGAAAGACAAAATCCAGCCCCTGCATCAAATTCATTAGTAGTTTATCATAGATCTTCTTTGGCAAGCATTTCCTGGAGTTTCAGCAAGGTCTTTGACAACGTTTTATGTAATTTGCAAAACAAAAAAGCCAACATTAGTTTTCATTCTTAGGAAAAATTATAGAAATAAATGAAAGCACAGAATAGAAAGCAAAAGCGCCAAAATGACAGAAGCGCAACAGAATTAATTAAAAGCGCCACAAAATTTGACCAAAGCGCCATAGAAAATGGTCAAAGCACCATAGAAAAGGGTCAAAGCATCACAAAATGGCTTGGAAGCACCAGATAAATCCTTTGGAGCATCGGAACAATTAGTGTAAGCACCAAAAAATATTTCGTAAGTGCCAGAAAATTACGCGGTTCTGCCAGAAAACTACACGTCCGAGCTTGTAAAACAAATCTTCCAGAAAATGTCAAAATAACAGGGGCTAGGCCTCACGGTGGGCACCAATTTATGTGTGTATAAAAATATGCGTGAATTATATCTAAACAAACACAGTTAGATGGGAAGTATTGTAGCAAAAAATCTATCTAAATTAAACATAGTTGAATTTAACAAAATTCTTTAAAAACTTCGTATCTTCCTCTAATCTCAAATGTCCTGATAATTCATACTCTCAGATCTCATTCCTGCACAAATCACTGAGATGTCATCTAAGAAACAAGTAGCCTACTTGCCTACAAATGCATAATCTAAATCTACATCTACATGATTGGATGATTGCTAGATGGAATGATAAAATGATATGGTGAAATAGATAGCTGCATACAAGATTATGTGAAAGTAAAACAATGCAGAACTAAACTAATGATGATGAAATGTAAATGATTCTAAATGTTGCTAAGAAACATCTAAAGGAGCCATGATTCAAATTAAATTGACAAACTACTCTAAATGTTGAATTAAAGATGCACACTAAGCTCTTAAAGCATGGATGAATTTCTACAGAGTAATATTATGCAAATGCTTCTTGTACAAAAGCTATAAATGGGCCTCAATTTATAGATTTTTCTAAGGCATTGGGTGATTTGGAAGCCATGAACGATTGAGATTTGATTTAGAGAAATCAACGGTGAAGAATGAGAAGGATGGAGAAAACAAGGCAATGGTTCCCTTTAGTAAAACCAATTTGTCAAGTGTAGGAAGGAATCAATTGGAGGATGAAGCCATGTGTTTTGAAGGTTAAATTTTTTGAGAGTAAATATCCAATTTAGAAAATAAAGATAATTATTTTCATGTGACACATGGTGAGTTGAAGGGTGAGGTGGAAGGTAGTTAGAAAAGTATGTAGAAATATGACAAATTAGAATTTAAAAATTCAAATTTAATGAGAGGGAATTAATTAGAATAAAACAAATTATTTAAATTTGTTTATTTTAATTAAATTAGGAAGAGAGTGAATTAGAATAGAGGAATTAAGAAAATAGGAACTATGTAAATAAATTTGCAATTTATTTATATAGTAGAAGAATAAAGATTTCATTAATTAAATAATTGATATTTAATTAATATTTTCTAGACCAATTTTGAGTGTATACAACCAGAATGATTTGAACTTGACTTGAAGTCTGACCTTTGTTTGTACTAACATTCTGATCATCAGAATCATATCCACAGGTTCTGGATGGTGCAACTATGTCTTCATTAACCTTAACATTTGCACTTTCAACCATTTTCTTCAATCTCTTATTGTAACACCGGTAGGCCTTACTTTTAGTAGCATAACCCAGAAAGATTCCTTCATCAATCCTAGCATCAAAATTTCCTATATCGTCATCTCTTTTAATATAACACTTGCTTCCAAAGATATTGAAATATCTAACAGTGGGCTTTTGATCAATCCATAGCTCAAAAGGAGTCTTACCAATATCACCTTTGATTTGTACCCAGTTAAGTGTGTACACAACAATGCTCACAGTTTCTCTCCAGTAGATATGAGGTGAATTTCCTTCCAACATCATGGTTCTAGCAGCATCTAGAACTGTTATGTTCTTCCTTTCCGCTACTCCATTTTGTTGAGGGGTCCTCGGTGCAGATAACTGTATCTTTATTCCATGTTCTTCACAAAAAGAATTAAACACATCGGAAGTGAATTCACCACCTCTATATCTGATCTCATACACTTAATCTTTAGACTTGTCTCTATCTCAACCATAGCCTTAAAGATCTTGAACTTTTTCAGAGCTTCAGATTTCTCCCTTAAGAAATTCGCCCACATCATTCTTGAATAGTCATCAATAAGCCACATGAAGTATTTGTATCCTTGTAAACTTCTAGTTCTAGCAAGATCACACAAATTAGTATGCACAAGATCCAACAATCCATTTAAATTTTGTTGTTTACTCCAAAATGAAATTCTTGTTTGCTTTCCTAACTGACACTATTTGCATATGGCATTTGTAGGTTTCATCAACTTAGGAAGACCTCTCACAGACTTAGTGGAACTTATCTTGACAATATTATCAAAGTTAACATGACACATTCTCCTATGCCACAACCATCTTTCATTAATTTGAGCAATCAAAGAACTTTTACTAGTAGCACTCAGGTGGAAAATATTACCTTTTGCTTTTGTACCTGATGCAATCATATTTCTAGAATTTTCCAATATTTTGCACTTACCATCCATGAATTGAAAATTGTATCCCTTATCAACCATTTGTCCAACACTTAAAAGATTATGCTTCAAACCTTCAACATACAAGACATCATCAGTATTATGCTTACCATCAAGAGAAATGCATCCTCTTCCATGAATCACACCAACTTTGTCATCACCAAATCTCACAACACCACCATAATACTTTTCCAAACTTACAAACTTACTTTTATCTCCTGTAATATGATGAGAACAACCATTGTCAATTACCCATTCATCTTTCTCTTCAACTCAAGCAGCTAGGGCTTTCTCCACATTTGTACAACTAGTAGATTAAGTAGACACATGATTATTTTCCTTGATAGCAATAAACACAAATTCATCTTCACTTGCATTTCCTTTGTCTATTTCATCATCTGTCACACCTTCATCAGCAACATAGTAACACTTCTTTTCAAATTTAGGCTTGTTAAATCTTGGCTTGGAAACTCTCTTAGGACACCTTGATGCAAAATGACCTATCTTATTGCAAGAGAAACATTTAATAGGGAGCTTCCCCTTATAATTACCTTGTCCTCTGGCTTCTCTTTTCAAAATCAATGCTTCAAGTTCTTCAAGCTCTCTTTCTTCTTCACCGAGCTATTTCATTTCATCCTCATACTTGAATTTATTTCTTTATGAACTTTCACCTGGATCATATCTTTGTTTATCTATTCTAGAAGTAGTGGCCTTGAATGCAAATTCAACCTTAGGAAGGGCGTCACCAAATTCACTCAACTCAAAAGCAGTAAACTTACCAATCAACATATCTCTGGTAACATTTGCCACAGTTCGGAGCTCTTCAGTAGCACTAGCCTTGAATTTGTAGGAATTAGGGAAAGATCTAAGTGCTTTAGCAACAATCTCTGATTCGTCTATCTGTCCACCAACACATCTAATACCACACAAAATTTCATTCACTCTCTGCATGAAAGTAGTAACATTTTCATCATCAAGCCCATCTTCAACTTTTCATATTTGCCTTTCAGACTTTGTAGCTTAGCAATCTTCACATTAGCATCATGTTCATACAAGGTCTCTAACTTTTTCTAGATCTCATAAGCAGTCTTCAGATCCATCACATTTGTCATCTCAATATCAGTCAGAGCACTCAACAACGCCTCCTTAGCTCTAATATTATACTCAACATCCCTGATCTAAATAGAAGTAGTAGGACCATTATGTGGAATAACATATATATTTTTTGTAATGCTCCAGTAGGGTTCACCAATGCATCTCAGATGGAACTCCATTTGAGTCTTCCACAAGGAATAATTTTTTCCATCAAATCTAGGACTATCCTTCTATAAGTCACCATCCCGGATCACCTCAAGCTATTAAACTTCTTCCAAGTCCAACCTGCTCTGATACCAATTGTTGGCAACTCAAGGGAAAACAACTGAGAGGGGGGTGAATCAGTTGTCACTGAATTTCAAAATTATTCAATTTATTAACCTTATTCTTAGATTTGATCATTAATCATGAAAGCATAAATGAACAAAACATCTGAAGCACACATAACACAAATATTTTTATGTGGAAACCCTGATAGGGGAAAAACCACGGTGGAGGTTAGTCCACAAGATTATACCCTATTTAAAGTATAAGAAAATATGAATGGGGAATGCACATGCATTTAGACACACTGCCTAGAGCTCATTACTCAATTACAAAGGAAGACACACTATCTTATAGAAAGGTTTTGATTAAATCCATCAGACTTTGAACTGAGAAAATAGCATTTGCTAATGCTTGGTTATAGTTCCAGTTAAGCACATAAACACTTCTTCACTCTACTTCACTCTTCTTCACTCTCCTTCACTCTTCTTCACTCTCTGCTCTGCCTTCAAATGATCAGAACAATATTCACACACAAGACTTGCGCACTCATTCACACTTCCAAATGATAAAGCAATCACTCTTATATATCCACAACAAGAGATTGCATTGCTATAAGTCGGCTTCAACAAAATAGAAAGAAAGAATATAAATAGTCGGCTCAGATCAAATAAAGATTATTCATGCGAATCAACCAAGGTCGGCCAAAACATAGTGAAGACCAAAAATAACATCCTCAAACACGAACCACTTCAATTAATTACTCCTCAAAGATCCACCACATGCTTCAACACCTTGTCATCCAAGAACATGAAAAACATGAACATGCAAGAGAAAATCTCGGATCACGAGCACAACAATCAGTGTGGATGTGCAACATAGATAGAGTAGGAACTAGAAACATCCACAAACATCATGAAACACTAGAGAGGCATCCGCAACAACTGAACTAACTAAAATCACATGATCTTCATTCAGTAACACAAACTGAAGTAACAGAAAAACTATCAGAATATAAATATTCATAACTTGATCAAATCTTCACGTGGATCTTTGAAATTTGACGTGGATAAACTAGATATACTCAATAGGAAATCCTTTAGTCCACAACCTCTGAACAACAACGTACTGATTACACCGATAGAAAGAACTTTACTTCACCACTGACAACCTGTAGCACTTCTTATTACAATTTTCTCAATATCCTTGACATATACAACTTCTAATGCAACAATGCTAATAGTGTTGACATCAATGACAACCACATATTAGCAACACACCACAACACACCACAACATCCAACACTATCTGGATATAGTGGGCTTGCCTCCCTTTCTAGAAAGATCTTCCAAAGCTAACATAGAGTTATGTGAATTCCCTTTATTTTCATTCAATAGGACCACATGCTTGAACAAATTACAAAGATATGAAATGAAATGTATAATAGAAAAATAAGAATGGAAAGAATGGAAAGCTTCTATTTCTATCCAATGGATCCTTTCTATACATTTGATTCTTATTTCCTAACTAGACTCGACTGAAACAAAAACTAGAACCGAACTAAGCTTCTTTTCGTATATTATTTTTAAGACTACCCATATTTTTATTTAATAAGGGATACCAATAATTTAGCCAAGAGGTGTCCTTGGTTGGAGGCATGACAATTTTAGGGGAATTTCCTTTGAAAAAGAAATTTGATTATTTGGATTACTCAACTTCAATCTAAATAGAGCTTGGAACACAAAATTTGAAGTCTGTCAATTTGTTTTTATAAAGACCATTGAAGAGCTCTAGAGTCATTCAGATTTATCCTGCTCTTTGTGCAACACTTGTCAAGACTGAAGTTGGGTGAAAATTTGGTTGAAAAATCCCTAGCCTAAAAAAGGAATAAACAATTCTTGTTACTCTAAAGACCACATTGTAGTGAGTGACCTGATTTGGAGCTCTATCAATCCACTCCAAAGCTCAACAATCCACTTAGGAGCTCAACAATTAACTCTAGAGATTTGTAATCCACTTTGGAGCTAGTGAGATTTCCTTTATGACCCGCTTTGGAGAAGAGATTTAGAATACTCAATCTCTTGATCTTACAACTGCTTTTGTCATAAATACATAAATATATGCATAAAATTAGAAAACATACAATCATTCTAAGTAAATTCAACCATTGAAGAATAAGCACTAAAACATATTATCTATACATTCTTAAAGTAGTTAGAAGTATTTAGTAATATATTAAATATATATCAAGTCCATAAAAAGAGAGATGTAGTAATATTTGCATGAAAATAAAATACAGTCACCAGGACTCATCTTTTTTCCCTTTTGGAATTAGGCCATGTCTTCAAGGTAAAATTTGGACCTCATCCTCTTTGACGAAATTTCCCTCTACTATCATCTAATTGCAATTATAGTCCTCCTCACGTTATTTGTAATAAAGTTCTACCCCATCTCTATATACCCATTTGATATAGAATCTTTCGCAACTCATTTTTCCATTTTTTTATACAATGTGCAAGGGAATTCAAAAATGAAGTTGATGATAGAGGAAAGGAGGGTCAAAATCTCATCCCTATCCATTCCTATTTCCATTCCTAGAT
>VDFB02101420.1:0-32886 GCA_007258455.2 Sequoia sempervirens | reverse complement strand
AATCATCTCTCCATGTATCATAGCCATTATATGTTTCACAATGTGCTCTTGATGCTTTACCTTTGTTTGTTATGCACATGTCCTCACTTTTTCCTTTTCCCTTATCAGCTTTGTTATCTTTATGTGTCCATTTTCTGCCACTAGTAGGAGCTCCAGTATGACCTCCCCTCTACTGAGATCTTCTTCCATTCATGATGAACAGCTGCAAAAATTTATGTCAGAGTCACCACTCACTTTTATCAAAAATGAGAAAAATATCTGATACTTCTAATTCCCAGCAGAGTCTGTGTTAGATTTTTGACTCTATGATTAAGGCCTTGATTCTTATTGTTCCTCAACAGAGTCACCAATTTGTTAGCTCTCAAAAACACAGGAAAGATGCCTCAAGAGGCTGCCAATCTCTTGATACACTTCAAGGTAACAGACAAGGTTGGAAGAATTCAACCTTCTACTCTTTAGGTGTTGCAAAACCTGGGTGGGTGTACCTCTCTGAATAATGCAGACTTAACTTGTAATCAATCTTCTTATAACTTGTTCACAATGGCAGATGGGAGTGAACAATTATAATTCAACTTGAAAATGGTAACAATACTCTAGTCTAGATTCTAAAATGCTCAATTTTAAAAGATGTAAAGAGAATGAATGAATTCAAAATGATAAAATGTAGAGACCAGTGCCTTATTAGGTATGCAGAGTCAAATGAAATCAAATGAGCAACACTTTCTGGAGAAAACTCAAATTATCTAGCATATATTATGTTTATAACTTGTATAAACATGCAAAATTGTGACTACTAAGCTCTACTTGAATAATCCAATTGAATCTCTCTAATTATTATGATTAACTAAAAGGATTTAGTCTTTACTTGAATGAACCAATCAATCAATCACACAAGTACAACAAATGTGCACTGATAAATCGAATACAAACTTGTCATATCAATTTAAACAACCAGAAAGATTCCATCTTGGGGACAGCTTAGCCATATTTTCATCAAATTCAATAGATAATTGAGACCAAAAGTGTGCAATGACATCAATTGACTTTCATAAATACCTCTGATTTGAAAACATGTATCATAGTCTTAATCTAATGGATTTATAGTACTGTATCCATCAGAAATTTCCTATTGTATATTAAATAACTAATAGCTCCCTCATTACAATTGCAAGAATGCTTATTTATACACAAGCATTTGGATAAAATGCTAAAATGAGAGAACATGTCGGCTTAGCACAAAAATCAGGCTCCAATCGAGCTGGCAAGCAACGGCCCTCAAGCAAATACATGTCAGCCTCAATGTTTTGTATTTCTATTAATCACCTGTGAATAGTCGGTGAGACACAATATATCGTCTTGCCAAAGGAAATTCAATCATTAGACATCCCACACGCATTCTTCTATCGCTGTGACTTATCACTCTCAGGGAGACGTCATACAGACTTCAATTACATTGCACCAAAACAAACTTTTCCTTACGTGCTTTCCTGTCACTGAGACACACAGATATCTCTCGCCGATGAACTCCTTTAGCCTCGTTCATATTTGTTGTAGCTCATCCGGGTCGTGGAGACATCCTGTAGATCCCTTTATGTTTTCCTGAGAGTACCTTTACCTTTCCGTGTCGCTATGACTTAAAGTTCCTCTCACTGATGAGCCTATCATGTATATCGATGTAGCTTCCATCGATCGAAGAGATCTCTTGTAGATTATCCAATGCTCACCGAAGGTCTTCAATTATCCCCACGTTGCCGAGACAAGGCAACACCTATGTTGACAAGGATCAACATGTTTTTCATCAGCAAGACCGGAGGTCACTCGCCGAGACCTCGTGTCAATATCACTAACTCCTACCGATATTCCTTTCATCCTATGTACATCACCGAGACAAAAATCCTTTCTCACCGAAAGCCACAATAAAGAAACCTTCCAAGCTCCATCGGTGAGACAAACCGAATTCGCTATGAGATATCACCAAAACCTTATGTTGGGCCGAAGTGAGCACAATGCAAAAGTCGGTAAGAAAAGCAAGGCTCGCCGAGACATGATGCTGATAACCCATAGCCTTTGCCAAAAAGAAACCCATATGTGAATTTGGAGAGACATATTGTATTCGCTAAGACCACTCGCCGAAACCTTTAACCTACGCTGAAGGGACCCATAGTGCACCTGTCGCCAAGACATCCAAAATTCGGCAAGACGCTAGCCTGACCACCAAGACAAATGCTGATAGAAGCCACCACAGTCGCCAAAACAATAGAAACGTCTTTCCAATAGGCAACAAATGTTTTCTAGCAGAAAAACGGATCAAAGAGACCCAAATGCTATCACATCGAAACACCTGAAACATAAGATATTAGCAGAAAAACACAGTAGGTCGGGAAGACAATGGGAGACCTATGTCGAAATGAACCATAATGTAAAATATGCATGACCCAACAGATTCAATGGGACAATATGGAAAAAAAGGGTGAAATATGCATACGGTAGGACCAAATCTAGAAATTTATGAGTGAAACATATGTAAAAACATCAGATTTTTACAATCCAAACAAGCCCCTTGATCAATCACCATCTCTCTTGGAACTCCATATCTTTTGAAAATATCCTCATAAAGAAATTTTTCAACCTTGTTGTCTCTTGCATGCTTCATGGTTTTAACTTCTACCCACTTTGTCACATAATCAATGCATACCAAGATATAAGACTTACCATTTGATGGAGGGTCAATGGGTCCTACAAAATCCAATCCCTACTTATTAAAGGGAGTGATTACTACCTGAGGGAAGAGTTGAATCTCATCAGATCTAGTTGGTCTGCCCATTCTTTGACATCTATCACATTTTTTGTTAAACCTTCCTACATCCTTGTGGGGTGTTGGCTAGTAATATCATGTGTTCAAAATATTCATTGTTGTCTTCTTGGCTGCAAAATGTCCTCCACATGGTTCATTGTGGCATGCATGCAAAATTTCATATGTCTCATCTTCTCTCACACATCTCCTCATGACATGGTCTGGTCCAGTATAAAACAAACATCTAGCAATCCAGGAGAAAGGAAAAGATTTTTCAATGAGTGCACTTTTCTGTTTTGGAGAGAAGTGAGGAGGAACTCTACATGTGACCAAATAATTGGCTATGTCAGCATACCAGGGTGTTTGTATATTGAGGGAGAATAGATGCTCATCAAGAAAAGGGTCATCTATGGATTGATTATCTTCTGATATAGTCAGTCTTGAAAGAAAATATGCAACAACATTGGCCTTCCTTGGCTTATCCACAATGGTTATATCAAACTCCTGCATCAACAATAACCATCTTACCAATCTACTGGCGATCAAAGGTTTATTCATGAGATATCTAATGGTTGCAATGATTATGTGCACAAATATTTGGTAATCTCGTTATGTAACGTCCTCGATTTTTCTCAGCATAGATCATCACTTTCAACAATTTTTCATTACTATACAATTGGAATTCAACTCCTATAATTTTTATTTGGCTAAAGTAAATGGAATTTTCAACAGCTCCTTCTTTAGTCCTAAACTAATTTTTATAAGTATAATTTGATGCATCAATATGGATGTGGAAAGTGGAAGTCTCCCAATTAGGTCCTTTTGAGAATAGAGGAGAAGGGTCAAAAGCTTCCTTCAAGTCAAAAATGCCTGTCACGCCTCACCTAATCGAATTCAACATCTCTAGTAGGAGAAGAGTATACAATGGTGTTGCTACCTTGCTGGAACTCTTGATGAAACACCTATAATATCCTACATGACCCAAGAAACTCCTAACATCCCATGCTCTTATGTGTGGACAGATTTGTGATTACCCCAAATCTATGCAAGATCTACTTGACTCTCTTTGTGGGAGATGTAGTGGGCTAAGAACTACACCTTCCCATCATCATGGAAGCATTTTTCACTGCTAAGGATAAGTTTCTTTAGTCTTCACATATTTGTAGGACTCTCTTGATATTTTCCAATGCTTGATTAAATTCAGCAGCATAAGTGGTAAAGTCATCCATATAAATTTCCATGCAATCATGAGAAATGTCTAAAAATATGCTAATGACTACTCTCTAAAATATTTTAGGTTCATTGCATAAGCCAAATGGAAGTACCAAGTAGGCATAGGCCCCCCATGGATAGGTAAATGTGGTCTTCTCCTGGTCCTTTGGTACAATTTGGATCTAGTTGTAGCTATTGAATCCATCTAGAAAAGAAAAGTATCGCTTTCCTGCAAGTGTGTCCAAAACTTGATCAATGAAGGGTAAGGGAAAATGGTCCTTCTTGGTAGCAGCATTAAGTTCCCTATAATCAACACAAACTCACCATTTTCCTCCTTTCTTGGGAACAATCACTAATGGAGACACCCACTAGCTATCTGAAATGGGGTAGATAAATCTTGCATCTAGTAATTTTTGCAGTTCCACTTTTAAAATTTCTCTTAGTGCAGGGTTAATTCTTCTTTGTGGCTATCTTATTGGGGTGAAATCATCTCTGATGTAAATTCTATGTGTACAAAGCTTAGGGTCCAATCCATTCATATCATGATAATCCCACACAAATGCATGTTGATGGGTCCTTAATAAGTTTTGCAATAACAATTTTTTTTCTTCATTTAATTTACTGTTAATATTCAGATACTTTCCTTTTGACACCTATACTTGTGTAGTTAACTCTATATGGCTGCTTCATTAACACATGGTACCCTTAGTTCATATGGAAATAATGTATGGGACATACCTGTTGCTGCACGAAGTCTGTCTGTAGGAACAATGGTTGCAAGAAGAGTAGGCAGAAGTGTCTTGACTAGAGTGACAGAATGAGAAGATGATGTTTCCTCCACTTTATAATGGTTCTGAATAATGTTAGCTAATACTTCATCCTCATCTTGGAGCTGCATGAAAGAGCTTCTACCTAACATCATAATTTGCACCACATAATTAACTTCCTCAACCTCTTCACCAACATGTGGTCATACGAGATTATTTTCATCATGAGATGGTTGAGCAGGAGGATAAAGGACAAATTTTTTAGTACTCTTCCTATCTGAAGTGGTCATGTCACCTAACTGACATCCAATTTATGCATCTTTAGTTGCTAACCATGGCCTTCCAAGAATAATGGGATACCTACCTAGTGTATCTTTAGTAGAAAGAATCATAAAGTCTATTGGTTACTCCCAAGAGTCTAAAACTACCACAAGATCCTCCACTACACCATCAGGCTTAACAGTAGAACTATCAGCAAATTGCAGGACAATAGGAGTAGATATCATGCTTGCAACATTTAGTTGTTGTAGGATGTCCCCTGGTCATTACATTTATTGTTACCCCTAAATCAATCAGAGCATTCTTTATTTGAATCTCATTTATAACAACTGCTACCACAAGACTACCTAGGTCATTGTACTTGGGGATAGTCACTTTTCCAAGCATGATGTCAGCTAGCTATCCCACCACATGAACTATAGTTAGGTCTTTCTTTTTCCTACCTAGATTCTTGAGGCATGCTTCCTTGATTGACTTGTCGTAGATTGGAACATCCTTTATGGCCTAAAATAGAGGTATCTGGACACATATATGCTTCAGCTAATCCAAGATGTCAAAAGTTGTATCCTCCTTTTCTTCCTTCTTCTTGGCAACTTCCAATCTCTAAGGAAATGGTGGTTCTTGTTCAGTCTACTTGACTTGGACTGGTTCAAGATTTTTAGGTACACTTGGCTAAATGGGATCATTGAGAGATTCCTCCTCCTCTTCCATAGGAATCTCAGTGATAATTGGCTTGGAAGGGGCCTGGTAGAGTATTCATTTACCACAAGTGGATGTCACTTACATTCATAGCATATGCAGGGAATTGATTTGAATCAGCAGAGTATGCAAGCTACTGATGTGGTTTGTTATTTGGATTGGATGTGGGCTGAGCTGGTACTTGATTAGGTTTAGGTGAATTTGAGAGTGGATTAGTAGGTGGATGCATTATAGTAGGCTATTGGGGTTGAGAAGGTGGTTGCATGTAATTGATTGTCTGGGTAGGCCATTGTTGTCCTCCCCTCCATTGATTTGTTTGTTGTCAATTTCCTAGAGGTAGTTTTCAATGCCCTTGAAATTGCTACCAATTCCCCTAAGGTTGTTGCCACTGGGGTGGAGAGTTTTGATGATTGGGCCAAGCATTTGGAGGGATACTCCAAGGCTATGGTGGATATCCTCCATAGCTAGATGGATATGGGGGCTACCATTGGTTACCATATGAATAGGAATTAAAATATGGCCTAGCATAAGATAGTGGATCCTATGGCATACCTTATCTTGGAGCCCAAGGCTTCATTTATTCAACATAGTAGACTTGGTCTTCTTCAATCTAGATTGGTTTGAACTTAGGTGGAATTTGTTTTCTTTCAAGATTAGCTACCATCTTGTATTTGTAGTCCCTCTTCTTTTGTCTGTAGTGGGGGCAATACTCAGTCAACATTGCCTCAGCCTCCTCTTGTTTCTTCTTGGCCTGAAATGTATCTAGCTAAGTAGCTAGATTGTTTGTAATATCTTGCTTGAAATCTACCAGTAAGTGTGTGATCTCCATTCTTGAGACTTCACTGGTAGATGACTTACCCATAGAGGATTGGTAAGCTCTCCCTTTCTTTGAAGCAACCCTAGAGTATTTTTTCCATATCTTCTTGATGTTTTCCCAAGGAACTTGGGAGATATCTCATCCTCCCATTAGGTCCAAGGCATCAGTGCAACTGTTATTAATTACTCTCAGGAAAATAAACTTTTGTGAGTCTTCATTGAGTGTATGGTGTGGAAATTTTTGTAGGAAAAATAGAAACCTTGCAATATAATCTTCCAAGATCTCATCTTCCTTTTGTTGCATCCTAAAAATGTCACCTCCTCTCATGTCGTTGCCCCTGCAATATTCCTTATATTTCTCAATGAATTATGTCCTCATGTCTTCCCAAGTTTCCACAATAGCTCTACCTAGGCTCATGAACCATCTTAATGATGCCTCTTTCAGAGTGGTGGGAAGTAGCTTAAGCCTATGGGCATCAGTGGTATAATCATAACTCCTGTAGAGTATGTCAAACTCAAACAAAAAGGTATCAAGATCTTTTGTGACAAGTCCATAAAACTTGGGAAGTGCTAAAGTAGGGATTTTCTTGATGTTATCAACTTCATTTTGATGGGAAATGGGGAAAGGAAAAATTGGTTGGTTAGGTCTATTCCTATTTTCATCACCCATGCCTACTTGATGTAGTTCCAAAGCAAAGGGGTTCTCAAGCTGACTTTGGTCTTCAGAGGAGATGTCAAAGCTAGTCAAATCAGGAAATGCATCAACAAAGGGGTGTGGATCTTCTTCTTCTTCTCTTGGTAGCTTCTGATATTCAATTAGCTAGAATGGATTAGGATTGTTAGGAAGGAATCTCCCATAAGCATCCCTTCTCCTTCCTCTATGCATGCAGTATCACTCACTATTAGCCAGCTCACACAAAGAATTGGTAAAGAATAAGGGGGTCATTACTTCCTAAATGAGGGTATACTAAGACCAACTTCCAGAAACACTACAGCAAGAAAAACTACCAATGAATCCAAAGAACTCCCTAGTTTAACACCATCCCTGACAACGATGCCAAAAATGTCCGCCTCCTATAATGATTTAATAACTAAGCCTTTACAACCATGATTCAGAGATTGGACATCTAACCTAAATAGTTATTTCAATCATCATGAAGGTCCATTTAACTTGTCAACCCAGGGACATGAACTTGAAATGGGTTAGCATAGTATGTGCACTAGGAACCCAAAGTAGCCATTTTCATTCTACAGCAAACAAACAAGGCACTACTCTATCTACTTTGGCTGTAGGAACAATCACAAAATGAAATTCTAGTGGTTGTAGGAACAATTGGTGCCAAATTTCTAACTAATTACTAAACAACAAGTAATGATAAACTAATACTAAACTAAAGGACATAATACTCACCAAGTGGGCCCCCTTGGATAAGTATCCTCTTAAACTAATGAGAACTCAGATGCTCAAACTCAAAATTTCATTTTATTCACTATAAATCATGAGTAAAAAAGAGTAATATATTTGTATTACAGAAAAACTCAAGAATGCAAGTATAATATAAAATTGTGCAACCTCCCAAAGAAGGAGCATCAAATCTTTATTTATACTATCAACTAAACAAGGTAGTCAACTCCACGACTGGGAGGACACCATTTAGGGAAAATAGAAAAAGTGGAGTGGCAGTGGTTATGCGTGCATGGAATCTAGTTAGACATACAGGTCCAAACAAAAATTTAGCACAACAGTAACTCCCACATTTTCTCAACTAGCATTAAAGTTCACTATAATGTGGTTACATTCATTTTGCATGAGGAATCTTCTACCGTCAACCTCCCTTGACCTTTGAGCGATTCCTTTGTTGGAAATTACAGTGCATGCCCAACTGGCAGTGTCTTCCTCAACTTAGGATCCTCAAATTAAATTTGCATGGCAATGTCAGTATGCACAATAACTACATATCTATAACCACCTTAAGCAACATTTGTTAACCACATGCAAAATTAATATAGACAGTCCATTTAGCATGCCATTATCATTAAAGGTTTGCAAAAATAAGATTAAGCCCAATGTCTATAGTTTGAGGAAATATCATAATAGTATCAAAACTTAATGTCAAATTCCATGATAAATTTAGCAAATAGATCACAAATTCTACCCAAAACTAGACCATATTCTAGACTCATCACTATGTAGCTTTCATTGTAAGGAGTTCATCCTTCTGATGTTTGGAGTAAGGTCATTAGTGTGAAATGCCTTCTTGAATCCTTGTTTAAGGAGAAGGTAGTTCTTTCTGGAAACATTTGTGAGAAGGTCCCAACATCTTGCATAAGAAGGAATAAAATGATTTGTGTTAAAACGGATCCAGAGATGTAGCCAGAGTTTGGTGAACTCTATTATCAACTCTCTCTCTTGTCATATGTTTTTTTAAGCTTCTATGATTTTCATGTGTTTTCATGGTTGATTATGGTTCTTTATTCCACACTTGAACTAAGTTAAATTGGTTAAGTGAACTAATCAGTGAGCTCAATAGATTGATGGATTGAATTTGCATATTGCATTTGAACCATTAATTAAAGATCTTGGCATAGATTTGGAATTAAGTAAGTTAAGCAATTGATTTTGAATCTACTAAATGAAGAACTTAGCTGAGCAAGCACACTCTAGAGTTTTTTAGATAAAGTGGTATCAGAGTAGTTTTTGAGCTCAATATGTAGTTTTCTTGGTGTTTTGATTAGTTTGTTGGTTTGCAAGTTTGCAAGTTCAATAGGTGTACATCAAAGAGAAAGATGGCATCACAACAAGGGGAATCTTCCAAGATGACACTGTCTACATCCATGATGGACGACTTATTTGCTATGAAGAGGATGATTGAAGCACTCCACCAAGATAAGTCCAAGAGGCTTCAAGAACTTGAGGAAGCGAACTAGCATCTCCAATTGGAAAATGATGAGTTGAGGAGTCGCCTTGAAGACTTGAAAGATGAAAAGAGGAAATTACACCTAATGTTGTAGAGTGTTTTGGAAGAGTAGATGGGAGAAATTTTTGTTGTAAAAAGTCCTCCTAGGATTGAAGATCCTAAAATTTGTACTTTTTTTCCACACTCAGAGGATTCCTTGTATGTCCCCCTCACACAACCTAATATTTTGGAGGCTTCCTCTATAGTAGATCAGAAGGAGCCATTGGAAAAATTTAGGAAGTTGACGAAGCAACAAAAAAGGGTAATACATGAAGTAATTTCAATTCCTTCCTTTAACCATGATCATGCTTTTGTAGCATTTGAAAAACATAACAAGGGTGTCATTATGAAGCTTCTATCAAAGATGGGCTATAGTGGGAAAGGCCTTGGAATTCATGGCCAAGGCATAGCTAGTCCCATAAAAGTAGTAGAACAACCTATTCATTTAGGAAATTGGGTTACAATCAAGGAGAAATTGGAGGATGTTCCAAAACCACGTTTGTGAGAAGTCAAGCTAAAGATGAACCTGATGGAGGAAAATCTAAGGAAGATTATCTTCAATAGTTTGATTCATAATCTAATAGAGGAAAATAATATTCTCCTAAGCAGTGCAGTGCTCAAGCTGGTAAAGGGAAATCCAAGGGTGATGAATACTTTAAATCTATTATTGATTTTGAAAATAGTAATTCATTTGTGCAAGCCTTATGGAATATATGAACATGCACATTTTTTCATCCACCTGACCACTATATTGTAAGGTGTAACAAGAAGTGGGGGCTTTGTTAAAATATATTCATGCAAGCTAAGCAGATAGTGAGGCATGCATCATGCCTTCAAAGTTCCTCTTCAAAGAAGGAAACTACAATGAAGGACAAAACCTAAAATTACTGCACTCACTACATAATTAGTGGGCATTGGATTGAGAAATGTTGAAAAATACACCTAGAGCTTCGACACTCACCGAGGCCTACAAAGGAACCCAGTAACCAGGAGTTTACAGAAGTAGAGGAAACACCTATAGTCACCATCCCTAAGATAGTCCATGAAGAACCTCAACAAAAACAAGAGAAATTGGAAGAGGAATGTTCCTTCGATCAACTCCATAAGAGATGGGAAAACATGTTGACTAAATAGTTGTATCAATTTTTTTTATGTTACCTTTTGGATTGTGGTAATATGTTAGTTGATGTAAAACCAATATGGGTTTTGAGTGAAAAAAAAACTCTAGTGAAATTGTTTGCAAGTATTTGTATGAAGTTGTATTACCCTAAGGTTGAGATTTTGGAAGGATTTTGAAGCCATATCTCTTGTAATATGAAAGGAGAATACTTGAAGACTTCTTATTGTAGGTTAAGACTTGTTGCTTGTAGATTTCTTGAGTGCTCTAGTGGGTGACACAATTCTCAATATGTCACTAGCTTTTAGGAGAGAATTTTGTAAAAGATAGATGGAATATCTATCTAGGACTTAGAGTTGTAGAGAAAGGTTAGAAGTGACCTATATGTTCTCAGCTTGAAGACTTAGTCAACTGATGATCGAATCCATTGAAGGCCTTTTTCTATGGAATTGTTGCTACAACAAATAGGGATAGATTTGAATGGTGAAGCCTTTAATTAGCCATTCTGAAGAACAAAGGTGAAAGAATGTATCAGGCTGAGGCATAGTTTTCCATTACTCAAGCATTTTGTAAGCAAGGAGGAGCATTAGAGTCATGCAAAAATATTCCTAGTCTTGATGTAGAACAAGAACCACCACCGTGAGAAGCACTGAGAGATAGGTTAATCATGCTCAGTATTCTTCTTAATTTTGGTATGTAAAGTTCCATTTTGGATTGCATCTTAATGAGTTTTGAAGTCCTAGTGTTGTTGAAATGTAAGAACCCCAGAGGGAGATGTGGCAATAGGAAAGCTCATGTTGATGATGTATTACTGAAGTGTAAGACCCTAGTAGGAAAATGTGGAAATGTATGCTTCCTAGTGTTGTCAAAGTGTAAGACCCTTATAGGGAATATGTGATAGTATCTAGGTGGGAAAGGTTCAAAGCCAAGTTGTCAAAGGGTGCTGCCACAATAATGGGTTACACTTTTTGGGACATCTTGATTTTTGCCTGAAATCACATATTTTTAGAAATACAATGATTTAATACTTTAAAGGTTCCATTTAAATGATTTTAATTAAAGAGGTATTGATCAAACCCCCTTAGATCAAACCCCCTTGGATAGAACCTTGTTAGATTTAAACCATACCTATAATCGAGTCTCCTCTACACCTATCAAAATATTGATAAAAAATGACTTTTGATTTACCTTTTGGGTGATCAAATGAATTCATTTAAAATTTATGTTTTGTAAGCACATAGCCCTTATTATAAGCTTCCCAAAAAGTATAATTTTAAATATGTTTAATTTGATTATTATATTTATTTTTTATTTCTTGTGAATGTAGGATTTTCAATGAACATCAAGTTTTTTGTTTCACAAATACGAAAAAATAGAAAAATAGAGAAAAAAATTCTAAGAAATACATGTGCACTAGGTATTGATGTCCTTATTCCAATAAAAAAATAATATGTTAATTCAAATGAATACAAAAAATGTTATGCGGGCCAAAGTACACCTCTGTCCAAATTATAATTACTTTGACTTGGAAAATTAATAAAAAAAAAATTATCCAACAAAAAATTATGAAAAAATATCCATGTACTAGATATTGGTGTGAAAATTTTGCATTTTAAAAATTAGAATTGTATCTTGTCTATAAAAAAATTACATAGTCCGAAGTAAGCATCACTTTTTAAAAATGTTGATTAGTAGAAAAATAAGTTATTAAAAATTACATAAAATTATTCACAATTTATTTTTAGTTTTTTTTTTAAAATATAATTATAATATACACAAAATATCTAACAAATAAAGTTTGATTCATCTTTAAATTCTTAATGGTTTAGCTACTATAGGTGTAAGAAAGTGAATATCTGGTGAAAAATCCTGACTTTAATGTCAAGTTTGGCCAAAAACTATAACCCATTATTGTGGGATCACCCCAAAGGTGAAGTCAATAGTAGTACCACAGTGGGACTTCAGAGGTGGCAGAAAATTTGATTTGAGGCATGTGTCAAAAGAATAGTACACTTTTGGAGACCAAAAGTTCTTCAATGGGGAGGTCTAATTTAGGTGGATCTCGAGAACCCAAAAAATTGAACTATTCCATATGCCCTTGAAATCGACACCATGTCGAAGTGCTCAAAAAAATGGACTCAACACAACTTGAACAAGTGGAAAAGGAGTTCATGCATCTGAGTTATGGCTATTCAAAGTTTAGTCAAACTAGGTATAGGGGCTAGTTGGAAAGGAAAAAAAATTGACCAACTTGGAATTGGTTGGAAATGACATCAAATTGAAGAGCTCAATGACATGAACCCAACAATGTTTGTTTCGTCAAAAATAGAGCATGTACATGAAAGATATGGCTAGTCATACTTTGTAGTTGACCAAGTCAACTAAGTGGTACCATTGATGATGTCAACGTGTTGATGTAGCACATCTGTACTATACAAACATGACATGGACCAATCAGGAGCTGACACATGTTAGCTAACTATGCAAACCGTACAAGCCGTATGATGATGTGGACAACAACATGGTCAGCTGATGTGGATGGTTGACGAGGACAACGACATGGAAAGCTAACGTGGATGGTGAGTGGATTTCATTAGCGAATGAATGAGTTCCATGTGGCACCCCATTCGTCACTCTGGCGGTTGCAGAGTTTCTTCATAATGTCTTTTACTAAAAAAGGGTATGTGGGGATCAACCTCATGACCTCCACAATACAAGCCACTGACTCGTCCATTACACTGCAGAACTAGCATTTACCCTTATATGGATAGTGGATGATTTTGTTGTTTAAATGTTGGTTAGGCAGGTTTAAAATGCTAGTGGCGTGGGTTGAACCTGCAACCATCGGGCCAACAAAAACTATACCTATCGTTACACCATTGTTGGTGTTTGGTATTATATATGGGGTCGGTTTGATAAGCCAACAAGTTAGGCCAAGGCCTAACTAAAGGGTCAACTAATTAACCTTTAAGTGATTAATATAATGAAAACAAAAAAAAATCCAACAAACAAATAAGCCGAATGAGCAACAAATCAAAGGCCTATAAACAAATCAGATGATTTTTAGTGGGATGGTTAAGTTTTATTTGTAAAATAAGGGGAATTGTTTAGATTTTTTCCTTTAAGGGGGGAAAACTAAAAATTTGGTGGTTTTAGCCCAAATGGGAAAATTTTAAATATAAAAGGGAGTGCTAAGGAGGCATTCTATCATCCAAATTATGGAATTCATCCTTTGATCCAAAATTGTCCAATTCATCCAAGCATCCAAGTGAGGGGAATTTTGGCAGGAGGACTTGGGAAAATAGTTTTAGGCTTAGTTCAAGTCTTGAAGCTTTGTAGGAGTTTTGATAGAGATATGTAGCTTGCATTGTAAGGAGTTCATCCTTCTGATGTCTAGAGTAAGGTCAATAGTGTGAAATGTCTTCTTGAATCCTTGTTTAAGGAGAAGGTAGTTCTTTCTGGGAACACTTGTGAGAAGGTCCCAGCATCTTGCATAAGAAGGAATAAAATGATTCATGTTCAAATGGATTCGGAGACATAGCTAGAGTCTGGTGAACTCTGTTATCAACTCTCTCTCTTGTCATATGGTTCTTTTAGCTTCTATGATTTTCATGTGTTTTCATGGTTTATTATAGTTCTTTATTCCACACTTGAATTAAGTTAAATTGGTTAAGTGAACTAATCAGTTAGCTTAGTAGATTGATGGATTGAATTTGCATATTGGATTCAAACCATTAATTAAAGATCTTGGCATAGATTTGGAATTAAGTAAGTTAAGCAACTAATTTTGAATTTGATAAATGAAGAACTTAGTTGATTAGGAACACTCTAGAGTTTTTCAGATCAAGTGGTATCAGAGTAGTATCAGAGCAGTTTCTGAGCTCAATTTGAAGTTTTCTTGGTGTTTTGATTAGTTTGTGGGTTTGCTAGTTTGCAAGTTCAATAGGTGTACATCGAAGAGAAATATGGCATTGCAACAAGAGGAATCATCCAAGGTGACAATGTCTACATCCATGATGGATGACTACTTTTTTATGAAGAGGATGATTGAAGCACTCCACCAGGATAAGTTCAAGAGGCTTCAAGAACTTGAGGAAGCCAACCAATGTCTCCAGTTGGAAAATGTTGAGTTGAGGAATAGCATTGAAGACTTGGAAGATGAAAAGAGGAAATTACACCTGATGTTGCAAAGTGTTATGGAAGAGCAGATGGGAGAAATTTTTGTTGTAAAAAGTCCTCCTAGGATTGAATATCCTGACATTTGTAATTTTTTTCCACTCAGAGGATTCCTGATATGTCTCCCTCACATGGTCATATAGTTTGGAGGCTTCCTTTGTAGCAGATCAAAAGGAGCCATTGGAAAACCTTAAGGAAGTTGTCCAAGCAACAAAGAAGTTAATAAATGAATTAATTTCAATTCCTTATTTTAACCATGATCATGCTTTTGCAGCATTTGAAAAACATACCAAGGGTATCAGTATGAAGTTGTTGTCAAAGATGGGCTACAGTGGGAAAGGCCTTGAAAGTCATGGCCAAGGCATAGCTAGTCCCATAAAAGTAGTAGAACAAACTTGTC
The DNA here is from genome assembly GCA_007258455.2 of Sequoia sempervirens. NCBI lineage: Eukaryota > Viridiplantae > Streptophyta > Pinopsida > Cupressales > Cupressaceae > Sequoia > Sequoia sempervirens. The sequence goes on along the minus strand of VDFB02101420.1, from coordinate 17,669 downwards.
ATTTAGGAAGTTGGGTTACAATCAAGGAGAAATTGTAGGATGTTCCAAAACAACGTTTGTAAGAAATCAAGCTAAAGATGAACCTAATGGAGGAAAATCTAAGGAAGATTATCTTCAATAGTTTGAATCAGAATCTGACAGAGGCAAAGAAGATTCTCCTAAGTAGAGCAATGCTCAAGCTGGTCAAGGGAAATCCAAGGGTGATGAATACTTTAAATCTATTGTTGATTTTTAAAATAGTAATTCATTTGTGCAAGCCTTGTGGAATATACAACCATGCACACTTTTTCATGCACCTGACCACAGTGTTGTAAGGTGTAACAAGAAGTAGGGGCTTTGTTAAAAGTTAGTCATGCAAGCTAAGGAGACAACGAGGTGTGAATCACACCTTTAAAGTTCCTCTTCATAGAAGAAAACTACAATGAAGGACAAAACCTGAAATTACTACACTCATTGCTGAATCAGTGGGCGTTGGATTGAGAAATGATGGAAGCTACACCCAGAGCTTCGACACTCATCAAGGCCTACAAAGGAACCTAGTCAACATGAGGTTGCAGAAGTAGAGGCAACACCTATAGTCACCATCCTTGAGACGGTCCTTGAAGAACCTCAGCATAAACCAAAGCAACTGGAAGAGGAAAGTTCCTTTGATCAACTCCATAAGACATGGGAAAAAATGTTGACTAAATATTTGTATCAACTTTGTTTATGTTAGCTTTTGGATTGTGGTAATATGTTAGTTGACGTATAACCAGTATGGGTTTTGAGTCAAAATCACCTCTAGTGAAATTGTTTGCAAGTATTTGTATGAAGTTGTATTACTCTAAGGTTGAGATTTTGTAAGGATTTTGAAGCCATATCTCTTGTAATCCAAAAGGAGAATACTTGAAGACTTCTTATTGCAGGTTAAGACTTGTTGCTTGTATATTTCTTGAGTGCTCTAATGGGTGACACAATTCTCAATATGTCACTAGCTTTTAGGAGAGCATTTTGTAAAAGATAGATGGAATATCTATCCAGGACTTAGAGTTGTAGAGAATGGTTAGAAGTGACCTGTATGTTCTCAGCTTGAAGACTTAGTTAGATGATGATCGAATCCCTTGAAGGCATTTTTCTATGGCCGTGTTGCTACAACAAATAGAGATAGAGCTAAATGGTGAAGCCTTTATTCAACCATTCTGAAGAACAAAGGTGAAGGAATGTATCAGGCTGAGGCATAGTTTACCATTGGTGAAGCAATTTGTAAGTGAGGAGGAGCATTAGAGTCATGCCATAATCTTCTTGGTGTTGATGCAAAATGAGAACCACCACTATGAGAAGAGCATCGAGAGACATGTTAATCATGCTCAATATTCTTCTTACTTTTGGTATGTAAAGTTCTATTTTGGACTGCATCTTAATGAGTTTTGAAGTCCTAGAGTTTCTAAAATCTAAGACCCCTAGAGGTAGATATGGCAATAGGAAAGCTCATGTTGATGATGCATTGTTGAAGAGTAAGACCCTAGAAAGAAAATGTGGCAATGTATGCTTCTTGGTGTTGTCAAAGTGTAAGACCCTTAGAGGGAAGATGCGATAGTATCCAGATGGGACAGGATCAGAGCCAAGTTGTCAAAAGTGAAGTCAATAGCAGTACTACCATGGGGCTTTAGAGGTGGCAGGAAAGTTGATTCGAGGCATTTTTCAAAAGAAAAGTATAATTTTGGAGACAAAAAATTCTTCAATGGGGAGGTCTGATCTAGGTGGATCTCGAGAACCTAAAAAATTGAACTATTCTAGATGCCCTTGAAATTGACACCATGTCAAAGTGCACAGAAAACTAGACTCAATGCAACTTGAATGAGCGAAAAAGGAGTTCATATGTCCAAGTTATGGCTAGTCAAATTTCAGTCAAACTAGGTGCAGGGGCCATTCAAAAAGGTGAAAATTTTTACCGACTCAGAATTAGTTAGAAATTACAACAAATTGAAGAGCTCAGAGACATGAACCCAACGATGTTCATTTCTTCAAAAATGGAGCACGTACGTGAAAGATATGGCCATTCAAACTTTGCAGTTGACCAAGTCAACTAGGTGGTACCATTGATGACATTAGCATGACGTCAACATGTTGACACAACAAATCCATACTCTACAGACATGACATGGACCAATCAGGAGTTGACATGTGCCAACTAACTGTGTAAACTATACAAGCCATATGATGACATGGACATCAACATGGTTGGCTGACGTGGATGGCTGACATTGACGGCTGACGAGGACAACACCATGGACAATTGACATGGATGGTGATTGGATTTCATTGAAAAATCAATGAGTGCCACGTGGTACCCCCTTCATCACTCTGATGGTCACATAGGTTCGCCATAATGTCTTTTACTAAAAAAGGGTATGTGGGGGTCAAACCCATGACACCCACAATACAAGCCACTGGCTCGTCCATTGCACTGCATAGCTGGCATTTACCCTTATATGGATAGTGGATGATTATGTTGTTTAAATATTGGTTAGGCAGGTTTAAAATGTCGGCGATGGGGGTTGAACCCGCAACCATCGGGCCTACAAAAACTATACCCACTGTTACGCCATTGTTAGCATTTGGTATTATATATGGGGTCAATTTGATAAGCCAACAAGTTAGGCCGAGGCTTAACTAAAGCATCAATTAATTAACCTTTAAATGGTTAATATAATGAAAACAAGAAAAAAAATCCCAAAAACAAATAATCGGAATGAACAACAAATCAAGGGCTTATAAACAAATCAGATGATTTTTAGTGGGATGGTTATGTTTTATTTGTAAAATAAGGGGAATTGTTTTGATTTTATCCTTTAATGGGGGGAAACTACAAATTTGGTGGTTTTAGCCCTAATGGGAAAATTTCAAATATAAAAGGGAGTGCTAAGGAGGCATTCTATCATCCATATAATGGAATTCATCCTTTGATCCAAAATTGTCCAATTCATCCAAGCATCCAAGTGAGGGGAATTTTGGCAAGAGGACTTGGGAGAAGAGTTGTAGGCTTAATTCAAGTATCAAAGCTTTGTAGGAGTTTTGAGAGAGCTATGTAGCTTGCATTGTAAGGAGTTCATCCTTCTGATGTCTAGAGTAAGGTGATTAGTGTGAAATTCCTTCTTGAATCCTTGTTTAAGGAGAAGGTAGTTCTTTCTGTAAACACTTGTGAGAAGGTCCCAACATATTGCATAAGAAGGAATAAATCGATTCATGTTCCAACAGATTTAGAGACGTAGCCAGAGTTTGGTGAACTCTGTTATCAACTCTCTCTTGTCATATGGGTTTTTTAGCTTCTATGATTTTCATGTGTTTTCATGGTTGATTATGGTTATTTATTCCACACTTGAATTAAGTTAAATTGGTTAAGTGAACTAATCAATGAGCTTAGTAGATTGATGTATTGAATTTGCATATTGGATTCAAACCATTAATTAAAGATCTTGGCATAGATTTGGAATTAAGTTAAGCAACCAATTTCGAATATGATAAATGAAGAACTTATTTGAGTAAGCACACTCTAGATTTTTTTGATCAAGCAACAAAACTCTATCAACTAGATAAATAAAATATGAAGTAGGCCATTGCAGCATGGGCTTGAGGATTTGTGAGACCTCCCTTCATCACGGTCAAGGCTATGGTGATTGTTCAAGCCTTCTTTCACCTCCATTGGCTAGTGAGCTCTTGGTGGAGGTGGTAATGTTTCGCTCCTCTCCTTTACAATTTGGTTGAGTAGCTCTTTATTGTTTTGTAGTGTTATTTTCATTCCTTCCTTCTTTACTTCTTTATCACATGTTTCTCTATCATTGCTATCTAGCTGTCCATGGAGGTGGAAACACCAAAATAGGGGTCTAACTAAGGAAGACCCCTATATAGCCCAAATTTTTTTCCCCTTTTTCTTGTGTGTAGGTGGATGTGCATTTGTAGCTAGCTAGGAAATAGACACTTTTGTGAGATTATCTTCATCACCCTGGTTCTTGTTTATTTACTTTATCATTTCAGTATCTATATCGTATACTTTCTCATTTTGTTTTTACCATCTAGATTGAACTAGCTAGGTTGTAAGTAGGTATTTTTGGCAGTTTTATTGTACTCACTATTGTCTGGCCATATGAATGCCAACATGCCTAAGAGATGCAAGTGTGCCATGCTAACATCCCAAAACTACATTGTCATCCTCAGACAGAGAGCTATCTAAGGCATGGTACCAACTCCAAAAAACTAGCTCGCCTAGCTCAAACTAAAGTTCGGGCCTGAAGGGTGATTGAAGTACTTTATAGTCCTCATCATTCTTGTCCCTTATTTTGGAAACATCCCTTTAGAGTGACATATGTTAGGGAATCCCTCCACTCTCAGATCTCCATGACTTGGGGCCTTGACATGGTTGGTCCCCCTATCTTACACTCCTTTAATAACTAGTAAATAGAAAACAATATTTTCATAAAGTAATGTTTCTATTGTCCAACATAATTTTTTTTCTATAAAGAAAAAAATTCTAATTTTTGAAATATAGATTCTAAACATCAATATCTAGGGCAAGGATATTTTTCATAATTTTTTTTACGTATTTTTTAATTAATTTCTAGAGTCAATGTAACTATAATTTTGACATATATGTGTGTCGTCTAACCTAACTTGTCATGTATATATCATAATCCAATTTTTTTTGGTGAAACAAGGACATCAATACCTAGGAAAAGGGTATTATTTAAAATATTTTTACAATGGTTTACTATTTTTTCACCTCTATATAATAAAGAGCTTGATGTTTGAAGAAAAACCTATCTTTAGTAAAAATTGAAAATATTTTTACAATGGTTTACTACTATTTAAAATATTTTTACAATGGTTTACTATTTTTTCACCTCTATATAATAAAGAGCTTGATGTTTGAAGAAAAACCTATCTTTAGTAAAAATTGAAAATTAAATACATGATAAAATAAAAACTTATCAAAACTATACCTATTGGAAAGCTCATTTCAAGGGCTACAATCTTGAAAAATATAATTTTTAAATGTTGTTATTTAATCCCTCAAAATGTAAATAATTTTTTTTTTTTACTAGCATTTTGATCGGCGTGAAGGGGACTCTATTGTGGGTACAATTTAATACTAGAGGGGTTCTATCCAAGGAGGTTTGATCTAAGGGGGTCTTATCTGTCCCTCTTCATTTAAAACCCTTTAGATGGAACCTCTCAAGGTTTAAATCATTAGTTTTCTCAAAAAAGTGATTTTAGGAAAAATCAACATGTCCCAAAAGTGAGAGACACTATTGTGGCAGCACCCAGTTTGATCAAACTTTTCTTGATGTTGATCAACATATTCAATTCAATGTTGGTTAAAGATAGAGACCCATGGATGAAGAGTTGGATCTTCTAGATGAATCTAGAAGAAGAAGACAAGAACCACTAGTAAAGATAGATCAATTAACTTAGGCATGTGTTGCAATTGCTCAACAACAAGGTCAACAAGTACCATAAAAGAAAAATATTGGACATATTGTTGAAAATAATCATAAGAGATAGGCTCAAGAATTTCATATAGCCAAAAAACTATTGGGATCTAAGAGATATATACAATTTGATTTATTTAGAATCCCAAATTATCCCAACCCTATTTCGAGTGATATTAGAGGGTTGTTCCAAGTTTTTGTAACAATGTTGTATCAAGAGAATAAAATTTGAAGCACTTCATCAGTATCATTGATGAATACAAAATTGAAGATGAGGATGTTATGATGAATTTTTTGTGCATTTTTTTAGGACTAAAAAAATATGCCCCATTTTCCCACAAAAATCCATTCCTTTTCCAAAATCTTGTCACCCGACATTCCATTTAAAAACCTTAATATTCTAAACACATCATCTATCTAACATCTAAGTCATCACCCTAACACATTCACATTCATCATCCTACCCATGTGATAAATTAGCCATGTTGAAAAGACTTCATTATATCAGCAGAAGTTATTCTAAAGTCCCTTCATAGGAGTGATGGAGCAAGATAGTGTAAATGTTATTAAATGTTATCAGGGAAAGAATATCTTATCGACAGAACCTATCAAAATGTCTCTTCAATGATCCAACTCAAGCCCTATCAAAGACACATCGACGTATCAAAGCAAGGTGTTTTTAGGTCTCTTTTATAATCTGAGGACTAGACCACCAAAGGAAATAAATATTTTAATCACATTGGCATGAATTTTGGAAAGGGTACACTTCAACACTCAGGAAATAGAAAAACATCTCTTGTACATGATTCATTAATGCATCAAAGTGACAATGAAATATCGAAAGAACAATATACATCTAAAGAATTGAGGAGAATATGGAATATCGAGGTGAGTGATGTATGAGTCCCCTCAATCTCATCTAAGTGGTAAAATTCATCAAAGAGAGAAATATACATTGGAAAGATGAGGAAGCTTGTCTCTTCAATAAGGTAATAGTGGTTGTCACAAAAAGTAACAAAGGGGATGTAAACACAATTTTTGAAAGGATTTTGGAGTATCGTGGTAAGATGATTCATAGTCCCCCTGAAAAGAAAAAGAAACATCAAATGAAGGAGTATCAAGGAGAAGAATCTATATCAGTCAAACCCGAACATTGGTCCCTTCAATAGCCCTAAGAAAAATAAGCGAAGTGAAGGACTCAATAGAAGAGAAGGATACAAATCGAAATAACATTAAAACTAGTCCCATCGGTAAAACAATAACATTTGTAGCCTTGGAGGAAACATATTGAAGCAATAAGAAGGTATTGAAGAGACTACTTCAGAGAAAGGTTTCGAGAGGACATTGTGAGATTGAAATGAGATCATATGAAGTCTCTTCGAAATCTCAAAGAAAAGAAAGATTATTTTCCAGTAGAAGGGACATTGAACAAACAAAGAAATATCAGTGAGATCATAAATTTTTCATTCTAATGAAGTGAAAGTATTGACAAGACCGCAACATGACGAAGAGAAAATTTGTAGCAGTAATGAAAGATCAATGACTGATATTCAAAATGATTAATTGCTCACTTGATGAAATGAAGTTTCCATTAATGAACCAAAGTTGAGAGTGTTAAAAATTAAATTTTGAAGACATTTGGAAATCATTGAGCTACGAAAAAATGAAGGGGTGCAGTATAGTAGGGACGACACAACTTTAACTAGGAGAAGCATTATCCAAGTAAGTACCTAGAAGCTTGAGCTGAAAGTTCTAAAGTTATTACAACTAGTTCAAATTATTGAGGCTCAAAAGATGGTTTTTGTTTCCTATAAATTCATATAATGGAATCTACCTCTGAAAACCCTAAAATTAAGAGACAAAAGTTGGAGGAAAGGCATCTAAATCAAGACCTAATTGATCAATTTCCTATGCTACACCCTTAATATTAGTGTACATCGGGTTATGAATAGTCAACTTGTGGCTATCTTAACTCTTTATTAAGTAATATTATCATTAGTATATTGTTATTTAGTTGTTTAGGTCAGCCTAAGTCTTATATAGGTGTGTCTAAGTCGGCCTAGGTGATATCCTTGGCATAAATAGATATATATAGGAGGTTGTGAGTCTTATTTCATCAAGTTGTGAAGTGTGTTCTCATTAGAAATATTTGGAGGTTTTCCCCCTCAAAGTGGCTTGTTATTCTCAGTTATTATCAAGAATTTGCAGCATATTTCATATCATATTATTCTATTGTGAAAGTTATTTCATAACAAGTGGTATCAGAGCATGATCTTGGCACCATAGAGGCAAGGTTTTTCTCAATTTTGGAGGCGATTTTGGGAAGAGCATATCTTTCAAATTTTGGTGAATTTTTTTCTGATTTTTAAAGGGTTTTTGAAGAACATATTAAAAAAGCTACAGTCCAGATTTTAGAAGAATTGGAGTAGAATTAAGCGAATTATTATAGAATTAGGGTTTTTACACTATTTTTTTGGAATCTACATATCTCACACATCTTGTTGAGTTGGAGTCTGATTTTTATTGGGTTTTTGAAGACATAATAAAGGAGATTACAGTAAAAATTTTAGAGAATTTAAGTTTAATTTGTGTGATTTATTTCAACATTAGTGGTTTCCATCATGACGGGGCCTACAACAAGGGGTAAAAAGAATGTTGTCACTCCGGGGAAGACTCTTGATAAGGATGGTGAAACAATCAAGGATGTTACTCATAATGAGGAAATCAATAAGGTCAAGGAAGAAATTTCCTCAATGAAGATAAAATCGTGACCTAATCACGATAATTCCGGCACGAAACATGTTGAGCGCCTTTATGAAAAACTAAGAAAAGAAGTTCAAGAACCAAAACCAAAAAGAAACAATGAATAAAAATGAGCACAAAATCCGCGCGCGACGCATCAATCTTACGCGCGACGCTCGCGCATTCATATCATCTCTCTCGCTCAAAAATAAATCGCGGATTTGGAGCTTATAAAGACACGCATGACATGAAGAAGCTGGTGACATCAACAATTCCAAGTTACCTCATTCAAGGAAATGTTTTCTAATTGAAGATGCTACATGGGAGGATGAGGAGTTCATTCAAAAGAATCCAAACTTGATTAGCATTGAGGGACAATGCTTCTTTGAAGAAGGGGGGCATGCTACACCCTTAATATTAGTGTACATCGGGTTATGAATAGTCGACTTGTGGCTATCTTAACTCTTCTATTAAGTCATATTATCATTAGTATATTGTTATTTAGTTGTTTAGGTCGGCCTAAGTCTTATATAGGTGTGTCTAAGTCGGCCTAGGTGATATCCTTGGCATAAATAGGTATATATAGGAGGTTGTGAGTCTTATTTCATCAAGTTGTGAAGTGTGTTCTCATTAGAGATATTTGGAGGTTTTCCCCCTCGAAGTGGCTTGTTATTCTCAGTTATTATCAAGTATTTGCAGCATATTTCATATCATATTATTCTATTGTGCAAGTTATTTCATAACATCCTAGCTCTAGAAAAAGGTCTAGAAGACATGCACAATTGAACCCTCAAGTTGAACAATTAGAAGATTAAAACAAGCAAGTAGGAGATACATGGACCCCAACAAGAGGCTACAATCTGTTTATATACCACTATAGGAAAATGTATAGACACAAGCTAGTGTCCAACCCATGGAAGCTCAATTTAGGGAAAGTCGTAGTGCCCAATGTGTTCATCAACATTGAATTGATAAAAAGTACTTGCTAATAGATACAATCCTCAGACTTGCATGATTGAATTTCTAGATGTAACTTATTTCTTCCCTATTACCAAGAACCATATTTCCACGGTGTTTCAACTGGGCACTAGTATTGATATGAAATTCAAAATGAGGGACCTCCTGAATGAGTATCACAACTTGAGAAAAAGTTAAAAAATATGGAGGCTCCCATTATACCAACCCAAGGATGGGGGAAATAGGCTCAGAGTATTTTCAATGGAGCAAAACCCCCCCATATTCTATGAATTTTTTTGAGGGATATTTTCAATATACATATTATTCTTCTTGCCAAGTGCTTGGCATAGATGCCCCCATATTCATGGAAATAAAACCAATGTTCTTGACAACAGATGTATAGATCCAAGATTCTTGGCCTCTTGACTATGCTAAGTACTTGGTAGATGAACTTCACAATGACCTTGTCTTCATCAAGAATAGAGATGGAGGCTTTCGGTTCAAACACTACTCATTATTCATGCACCTCATTTTGTATGAAGGACAAAGTCTAGGGATGTGGGATGAGTGCTTAAGAATAAGAGACTTGGATGATGATGGAAACATTAGGCCTATCCAAATGTGGAGAGTAATTTGGGATAGTAGGTGTTTGAGATCACAATATATATATTTGAAGAATACTTTGTGAAACCCATATACAAAATGTTTGGTCACCCATGTGAATATAGCATGTCACAAGAAGTACAAAGGTTTCTCAAACCAAAAGAAAAGGATGAAATAGGAAATGTCAATCACAATTATGGTGATTGGTATTCCTATAGTGATTGCACAAAAATTAGAGTCTATAGATATGAAGGAGCCCCATTGCTGCTACCCAAAACTTTTTTGAACAAGGTTACTTTCATGGAGATTGTGAGGCAATTAGCCTACTTAGATTTTATGCACCTTAAAAGTCATAACAAACAATTGTTGATGCCCGATACATTGTGTTTTGGAGACTTTACTATAGTTTTTGAGAAGGGCTATGAATTGATTGACAAGAAATTAGAACACAACAACTTGCCAAAGGGAAATATAAGGGAAAAATTTGACCCTAAACATTTAATTAATAATGTTAAAACAATTAAGAAACTAGGGGGCTATTCACATGTTCTTTTTGAGGAAGATGATCTAGTAAGAAATATCAATGAGCACTATGCCACTAGGAGAAAATTATATAATAGAGTGATGTCAGCTGAGGCTTGGAAAACATGCAGTGATCCTTTATACAAAGGTTCCTGTAGATGTCTAAATTTGGACACTTAATTTATCCAAATTCATCCCCTTTCGTCTTATTCTCGTTAATTAAGTAATACTACTATTATTTAATTAATAGCTTTAATTCTGTCAAATCCCTAAGGTATTTAATCAATAATACCTTATCTCTTTAATCCTCCTTCCATCAATTGAATTAAATAAATATTCCATTTATTTAATTCCCTCATGTCACATCCTCCATCATTTTTTATCTTATCCTAATCCATCTTCTAATCTCATCATTAGGATGTGCACATGCCTAATCCTTGATTAGGATGTGTCACATCCTCCAACTTTTGCAAGTTGGCCTCTAACCTCTCTTAGCCACCTAACCATCCTCTAATCCCTCACTAACTAGCCTAATCAACCTCTCAAGGAATTTTTAATTCCTTTTATCCTTCCAAGGAATATTAAATTCCTTTTCTCTTCCCCATGTCCTTTATGACATGTGTCCTTGGTCAACCCTCTTAAATGCCTTTCTTTTTTGACAAGGCATCTCCCTTCCCCATGTGAATTTTTAATTCACCTTTTAATCCTTCAAGGCACCTAAAAGGAATTTTTAATTCCTTCACTTCTCCCCACATGTCCTCTATTCATTTTTTATTCTTTCTCTCATCCCCATGAGAATATTTGAGGAATTTTTAATTCCTCACATGTCCTCTCATCCACATGGGACAAGTACCTCCTTTATGAGGAGATCTTGTCCAATCCCAAGCTACTTTGTACCCCTCTCCATGTCATGTCCTTCTCCTTCCACCTCATGTCCACTTCACCTTTTAGGGCTATCTCACATGCCACATGTCAAGATGTGAGGGCTTGTGATTTCTCAACTCACCTTAGCCCTACATCTTGATATTTGGTGGCTCAATCTTGACCGTTCATTTCCCCTAGGATTTCCCAAAAATCCTATAAATACCCCCTCTTTTCTCTTATTTTTGGGGAGATCATTTGTGCTAGCCAAACTCTTGCAGTTTTGTTTCTCAACCTCTACTTAGCCATTTTCACATTTTCATCCACTTGCATCCATCTTCACATCCTCATCTAGCTTGCATCTTGCCATCCAAGGATCATACACGTCAAAGATCGGAGGGCCAACCAAAGGATCGACTCAACGCAAGGTATAAAGTTCCATTTCGTTGCTTTGTCTTGCATTATTTCCAACTTAGGCTAATCTTGAGGTGTAGGTTGTTTTAAGTTGTTTATTTGCACTCTTTAACTTGTTGCTTGATTTCTAACGCTCACATTCAACCTATCACATTTCTGGCACGCCCGGTGGGACCCACAAATGGGTCTATTTTCTTCACGTTTGCTATTTTTTGCATTTTTCAAGGTCCAGGTTACAGAGTGGCGGACTGGTCCTCCTGCAGTGGCGGACTGGTCCTGGAGTGGCGGATTGGTCCAAATTCAGTGGCGGATTGGTCCTAGAGTGGTGGATTGGTCCTAATTCAGTGGCGGACTGGTCCTAATTCAGTGGCGGATTGGTCCTAATTCAGTGGCGGACTAGTCCAAATTCAGTGGTGGATTGGTCCTGGAGTGGCGGATTTGTCCCAGTGCAGTGGTGGAATGGTCCTAATTCAGTGGCGGACTAGTCCTAATTCAGTGGCGGACCTGTCCTAACAGAGTGGCGGTCCTGTCCTCCAGAAGGTAAAAATTTCAAGTTTTCCCGAATTGTCTTTTGGTAAAATAGGGAACATAGTTTAATCAAAGGGGTGTCAATAAACCTTGCTTGGCATGTTTGGGAAGGCTATTTGACGTATCCAATCCCCTTGCGCCGTTTGGCGATCCTGGGTGATGAGAAATCGTAGCTTTCCAGGTCCTTTTGAGTCACCCTTTTTCACTTTCTTAGTGGGACCTGCTTGGGGATTTCATCACCCCAAGGAACGATTCCAACCACGCGTACCGGCGGGGTATATAAAGGGGGAGAGCGAAAGTTGTACCTCAATCCAACCACGTTGTAATTGGCGAAGCATCAGGATGACGTGAAGAGTTGGTTCGAGCCTCTAGTATCTCGCTAAGGTTCCCGACTCACGCTTGTAACAGGTTGGTGTTCACGGTTTGGGCCTCACGTACCGTGCGTATATCGAGGACTCCTTAGCAACCATGTTTATCCTAGAGTAGAAGACTTTGTTGGCCATACCCATCTCTACTAATCTTAGGGTTGTGTTGTCTAAATTGTCTTTCTTGTGAAAAACCAGTCATTATTAGTGTTTGCTATATTTTGGGGCCTTTGCCTAACCCATCCATCAAAACATCAAGCCTAAACTTATCCTTTTGGCAGACTTGTCCTTATCCTTTGGCGGACCTGTCCCTGTGCAGTGGCGGATTTGTCCCAGTGTAGTGGCAGATCTGTCCCAGTGCAGTGGCGGATTTGTCCCAGTGCAGTGGCGGATCTGTCCCAGTGCAGTGGCAGATTTGTCCTAGTGCAGTGGCGGACCTGTCCTAGTGCAGTGGCGGGCCTGTCCTAGTGCAGTGGCGGATTTGTCCTACTGCAGTGGCGGATCTGTCCTAGTGTAGTGGCAGACCTGTCCCAGTGCAGTGGTGGACCTATCCCTGTGCAGTGGCAGACCTGTCCTTATGCAGTGGTGGATTTGACCTTCTGCTCCTTCTTCTTGGGGCCTCCATTTCCACACCATTTACCCGATTGACTCCATTCAAAGGCAATTCTTCTCAGTTTTTTGTGCTCTTTCCGATGATATATACCACTTCATACTTTTGAGAAATTGGCTGGGGCACCTTTTTCTTCACCATCTACCTCCTCGAGGGGTGTATACCCTACCATTCTCATTCGTTTGCTCATTCTAAGTAAACGTTCATCCATTCGACATATCCCTTTATCATTCTGAACTCTCGTTCTGTCGTTCTGATCATTCGTTTACTCGTTCCGAGTAATCGTTCATCCATCCTGATCAACCGTTTGCTCACTTTGATCATTTATTCATCCATTCAAATCATCATTTTCCCCATCCAAATCCCCTGAACTTTGTCTCGAGTTATTATCCAAATTGACCGAAGTGTCTGATCTGATCGTCATCATTAACATCCTCTTAGGATTGTCATCCATCCTAAGTTAATCATCATCATCGGCCCAATCAATCCATTTTCAATCTCAAAGTGGATTCGGTGCCGTAATCATCCATTCATCCTTTAATCCGATCAATCAGTATCCTAAGTCATCTAAGATAATCTTTGAACGGGATTTGTAGTCTCTTTCATCATCCATTAGTCGATCTTATCAATCAATCATTGATCGATCTTATCCAATCCAATCCAATCCAATCCAATTGCATCCCTATCCAATCACCTTCGACCCAATCAATCTACTTCCATCTTAAAGTAGATTCGGTGTCGTAATCATCCTTTGATAATCCAATCTGATCATCAAAATCAATTCCATCGTATCATCCAATCATCCTAATCTGAGCTTTAATCCAATCCCGATCTGAGCTTGCCCTAAATCTCGATTTGAGCTTTAATCCATTTCCATCCATCATCTTTGTCCTTTCATCATCATGAATTCTTATCCTCCATCAATAGTGGTCAAGGGAAACCCTAATTACGTCGACGATGATAATGAAAGTCTTGTTGATCAAGAGGTATATGACATAGATCGCCTTGACACTATCATTGCTAGTAAGCTTTCTCCACCCACATTCCAAAATCCAATCACCCCATCAAGTTATCCCATCATGTCTTCATCTATGCCTAATCACACTCCTTATGCTACCTTTGACAAGGGATGTCCATCATATCCATCATATCCTTCATCTACATCATCGCCTTATCCTAGTTTGTCATCACAATACCCCTATCTTGATCCCCCATCCACATCCTCCTATCTAAATCCTTCATCCGCATACACCCACTACCCTAATCTTCCATACCAATTTGCTCAGCCTAATCCTACATTCACACCTTCCTATCCTAGTCAAACACACCCATCAACTTACCCTAATCCAACATCCGCATCTCCCTATATTAATCCAACACTTGCATCTTCCCATCCTAATCCACCATCCCAATACCTTTATTACAACATGCCGCCCATATCTTCTACCAACGATCCACCATCCATGTCATCCTATCCTAATTCACCATGCCAATACCCCTATCTTAACCCTTCACCTAATCCCCCATCTATTCCCAGTCCTGCATCCAATCCCATTCCCTATCTTAATCCTAGCCCACCAATCCCTAGTCCGGGACCCCCCACTCAATCCATAAACCTTCATCCACTCCCCACCTCGCCATCTTAGCCTAGCATATCCAAGTTTCTGCAAGGACTTATAACAAAGGAAACATCCCCCACTCCACACATTACAGTCGTGGAACCATGCCATCCCAACCCATCATCCATGGTCATTAGTGACAAGACCCTTCTCCATCCAACACCTATCATTGATGATACCATCACATCCGCTGAATCCATTGAGTCCCTGTCTCCTACCATCACATCCTCTGAATCCGTTGAGTCCCCATCTCCTACCATCACATCCTCTGAATCCACTAGGTCCCCATCTCCTACCATCACATCCTCTGAATCTGCTGAGTCCCCATCTCCTACCATCACGTCCTCTGAATACGTTGAGTCCCCATCTCCTACCATCACATCCTCTGAATCCATTGAACCCCCATCTCCTACCATCACATTCTTTGAATCCGTTGAACATCCACCTGCTACTCCAAGAGTCATCGAACCCATCCACAATGCCCAAATCCATTCTGATAACTGCATTGAATCCTCCATCCTTCCATCTTCCCCACTTGAAGAGTCCCCCCATGACTCCATTATCATGCCTCCCACACACGATGAGTCATGCCAAGAGCCTGACCCAAAGCATGCCAACATATCCCCTCCTCCAGATCAAGATCCTACCATCCCATCTAGTCTACCACAAGATGACAGTCCCCCATCCATTCCATCCCATGATCCTCTTGACGTTCAAGATTCTACCAATCCATCTCTATCTCAATTGCATGAGCCTACTACCACAAAATCAAATCCTATCATATCCCCTACTCCCTCTCCCGATACCACCCATCCAAATGCTGCTATCCCATCATCTCCTTCTCAAGATCCCCCATCATCACCTAAAAATGCTATCCACACACCACTTGCATATCCCCTTGGTACTCTCACATTCTTCAATGGTGGCCTCCTTGCAGAAGAAAAACACAATGTATATACCACCCATCATCCCCCACCTAATAATGGACTCACATCATGTTTTCAGAATAACAAAAATCCTATCATGGATCGAATGCTCAAGAACATGAACTATCAAGGAAAAGGTCTAGGCCTTCACGAGCAAGGTATTTTAGAGCCCATACAAGTCAAAGAACAAATCTGCATGCAAGGTCTTGGATCTATTCCCCAAGACTCACAATCTAAACACGTTGGTACAACCTCTAGACATCCTCAATGAGCCTTTTCCAAAAGAAATGTTGGCTCTTCCCATCGCTCCACCAAATCATATGTTGCCATCCCTCCTCCTCTATCGTATCACCTCAAAACAACCGTTCATATTCCTCCTTCATCTGTTCCATCCATTTTGGGTCCTTACATCCCTCCATCCACCAGCTCCCATCCTTCATCTACTCTATCCATCTTGGGTCTGTATATCCCAAGATCACCTCCTCCATTTCATCCTTTTACCCATCCAACACCTATACATGTCATCCATCATAAACAACCCTCTCGCATATCCCATAATCAGGATCAACAAAGGCACATACCTAAACATCCCTCATCTACACGTAATCCTCATAATCCTACCTCCATCACTCCACATCATCCATCTTCTCACACCCATCCCATTTCTAGTACGAGCACTTTGGATGCCAAAGTAAAAATGCATAAATCCAAACATCCACATGAATCCAACGCTTCCCATGTCCCCTCTATATGACATGTTGAAGAAAAGAAAAACAAAATCCCAAATCAAAATCAAATCTATAGCTCACAAAGATCCAGCAAAGCAAAGATCAAAACCATGTGGATCCCAAAGAAAAAAGATGCAATGCCATCAAATGAAAAATCTGTAAGAACATCCAAAGTTTCTAATCCAAAAGCTAAGCATACCCACCTTTCATCTCCTAAGTCTGTTTTGGGTCCCTATGTCCCGAAATTCACTATTCCATCTCCTCCATTATCCCCACATTCTCCATCCACTAGTCCCCTTATCTTTTCACATCTGTCACCACATGTGCCAATGTTGGTCCTGAACTCATCTCCCCATCACATATCCACCCCATCATCCTATCCATACCATTTCCAACATCCCACCCATTATCCCCTATATTTTCCCCATCAAATCCCTCTTATTCATCCTCTAGCATAATCCATTTATCCTCATAAGGTTGTACCAACATCCAATAGTCAGTTCAAACATGGGCTTTTAATACCTGATATAGAACTTGATGCTTGAGTCCATCTATATTCTTATCTCATGTCTTCTAAATCCACTTATTCGCCTCCCTATCCTTATCCATCTCCTTCCGCATAATATCCAAAAAGTCCAAAAAATCCACAAAAGTCCAAATAATCCAAAAAAAATCAAAAAAATCAAAAAAAAATCAAAAAAATAAAATAGTAAAGAGAAATAATTCATCCAATGGTGAAAACTTGGAAAACAAGTGCCTTGGATAAGTACCATGATGAAAACCTGGAAAATAGGCATCATGCGTAAATCCCCATCTCCACTTGGGGGCAATTTCCTTATTTACATCCCCTCCATCCGCTATGCTTCCTGCTACACTTTCGGCTATGCACCCATCTTATTGCTATACATCATTTTCGTCCATCCCCTCCATCCATCCTATCGAGCTTACACATCCTGTTTGGCATATCTCACTTATCTCAATCCTTCCATCCTCCTTGTGATCTTGATAATAATGGGGCAAACATATAAGCATGCTTTGGGCACCTCTTAGCATAAATCTCCCTCATCTGCACACTATCCCAACTGTCATTTGCACTCGTCTACCTTCCTGATCCACCCGTCATGCTACCTTCCATATCCCTTCCTTATCCATGCATCCTATCTTCATCCATCTCACTCTTTTATCTTCCCATCCACTTGTCTTCCATCCTTCATTCCTCCCCACACATGACATATCTAGAGTGGGGGCATCTATCTTCCTTTGTGATACAGTCCTTGGAGACATCATTCGTTCCATTAGAACACTCCATTCCATCTCCCCATCCTTATC
>VDFB02101419.1:0-17509 GCA_007258455.2 Sequoia sempervirens | reverse complement strand
AAAAATAGTATAAATTTGTGTTATGTTATTCATATGAAATCTTACATATATTAAAAAAATGTGAAATTAGAAAATATTGATAATTAGAAATAAATGTAAAAATCTTAAATTTATGTTACAATTAACAAGAAGTTTCAAAATAAATCTTTTAAAATATTCAAAAAGTTAAAAAAATAATTATATTATATTTTGAAAAGATTTTGTATTAATATATATTTTTATAATAAATATTATAAATCATATATATTAATATAAAGCAAAGATAACTATTAGTAAAAATGTTAAAATGTTAAATTTATTGTTAAAAATATTTAAAAAATTAGAAAGAACTATATTTAATCTTAAAAAGATTCTATTTTGAATAGATTTTGAATTAATAAATATATTTATAATAAACATTATAAATCATATATATTAATATAAAGTGAAATTAGAAAGAATTATTCCAATTCTAAACTAATTTATATTTTTATTATTATATATATATATTACAATAAATTTTTACAGCTTAATAATAATTTTAAGTGTCATATTTACGGCTATAGAAAAATATAGCAAGTCAAATAATACAGTCTAATAAATTTTTAAGTTGTAATATATGATTTAAAATGAGAAAAAAAGGTCAAATAGACTATCAAATTCCAGCAAGACCATGGTACCGAAAAAGGATTGGCAACAGCCTACAACGGAAGACCATAGTAAAAGACCGAAGAACGCGGTGCCGTTTTTATGGACCATCTCCCTCGTCATCAATGAGACTTTCGCTTACGTCATCAATGGGACTTTCGCTTACGTCATCGGCTCTTTCACCAGCGACTTCATTTCTTTGATGGGGGAATTTGAGAGTGTCAAACACATTTTCCCGTCCATACGTATTTTGATCAAGTCAGAACGGGAACGCGCTTTAGACTTTCACAAGTGCCCAAAGTAGCGGAAATTTCCTGAAGAGAAGGAAAAGGTGGGGGACAGCGTACGTGGGTCATTAAAAGTAATTTAGTAACCTGGTTGTGCATAGTTTTTTGCTTGTTTAATTTTGTTTAATTCGTTTGCTATTCTCTCGCCGCTATTTTTTTTTCTTTTTCTTTTTACTTTGTTTCAATACCAAATAGTCATAATTGAGTACATTGCTAAAATTAAGTCATTTCATTTAAATTTATTACTGGTCAATTGTAATCTTAAAATTTGTATATTAGAATAATGTTTTTAAATTAGTATTTATTTTAAAATAATGTTTTAATAAATGAGATAAGATTATTTTTAATTTTTATTTATTTATATATAAATATATTTTTAAATATATAATGTTTTTTATTTATATATAATTTTATATGTTTTTTTTATTTGTCTTTTAATTATAATTATGTTTAAATCACATTAATTTAGTCAATATCTCATTTCAAAATAAGTTTGGTTAATTAGTCTCCATTCTCCTTCAACCTTGAGTCAATTAAATGCACTTTGGTGTGATTTAATGTTATGTACTAGTACTTAAAGATAATAGTAAATTTATTTTAATCATCAATTGATCATCTCCTAATCCAACAATTAATTACTCTAGAGAGAAAATAATAGTGACAAATTTTTATTAGGTACAATAAAAAGAATAACAAATGTATATCTTGGGTACTTGTCTATTGTTTTTAATATTGTTCAATTTCAAGGGGTTGTGTAAGATGTAGTTCTCTCACAACTCTAATTGTATGACAACCTTGTTGAGAATTAAATCTTTGATATCATCTACAAATGACTAGAATAATCGAACATCATAAGATTATGTAATTAAAACAATAAATGGGTGTTTAATAATTGAATTAAGAAATATTGAAAGAAGCACATGAAGCAACATACAAACCACAAATACACTTGATATACATGTTTATGAGGGAAACCCTATTGAGATAAATCCCACCAACAAAAGGAAAGTATTGATTGTATTTGAAGGAAAATTGCATCCAATATAATAGGTCTCTCTTGTAGATTATCTCAATGTATAAATAATAGTGTCAATCAACAACTAGATTTACTGCATCTTTATCAAAATCTAACACATCCAACCTTTTCCCATCTATAAAAATAGTTGTCTATAACTACCAAGACATTCCTATACAAATAGATGTCCAATATAGATACAATAAAATTCTAATGGTATACCAACTATCTAACTATCTAATTGACAAACATAACAATAATAATCACTAGAAAATGACCATGCTATGATGTAAACATACTATATAATATAGTGCACACAAATTATCTCCATGTATAGTTACCTAATATAAGTAGGTCTTGACACTCAACTAGATCAAAGATTGTTGACCATAAACACATGAAATATGTATTTGTCTTCCTAGAGCACAAACAAATACCATCCATAGATTGTGGTACCAAAGACCAAATCCTAACTATTTCTAGATACTTGCAGTATATATGAGAATCCTCTAGAACATCTCCAATCCTATAGATTTCATTGCATGTATTCCAATAATGTTGTAAGTGCACCATTGCTATCATACACACTCAAATAAATTAATTAGACAAAAAATTAGTTGTGATTTATTTAAATGATTTGTAATTTGCCACATTGTTTATATTTGATTTTTTTATGCAGTGACACATAAATGATTTGTAGTTGCCACATTATTTCTTTGCAGTATTTCTTTGATAAGAATATCATAAAAAAAAAAAAACACAAAACACAAAAACACAAAACAAATCAATTATAACCCACATATTTGTAGTACATAGTGATTAGCAATAATGCTTACAAAAACTATTTCTAAGGCACCTAATGACTCCCTCCCTTGCATAACCCCGATCGCCAAGGTAAGTCCCTTTTGAGAGACCTAGGCTCCAAGCCTCTCCGCGGAATGTGTCTAGCTCGAAGTATTGTACTCGAACACCCACCTGCGTGTATTCATGTATTCTAGCCATCCCGCAAAATGTGCAATGAATGCATCATTGGATGTTTCCGGTGTAGCCCACAAGCACCAATCAGAGCCTGTTCTTATGCAATCAAAATTCGTGGGGACAAAGATCTTTGACACGCTCAAATTCGAAATCTGATGGGCCATAATCTATCAAATTATTGATTTAAGTACTGATAAAACAAATGATGACGTAAACAAAAGTCATATCGATGACAGTGAATGGGGGAGATTTTCCAAAACAATGAAATCATGTTCTTGAAGTCCTTTAGTCATTGGTGGGCTACTGCTGACCGTTCCTTTTACCTGGCAATGTTCTTGAAGCTCCTTTTCTGCCTCTTATAAATTTGGATTAATCCTTGCAATCAGCACTTCAATTGTGCGCCATATTCACATCTTTTTCTATTGAATTGCGAAGAGTTTCGATTTTCAGGATCTGCTTTTACAAGTTTATAGATTATTACTGGTTTTTTCTTCTTAAAATGGCCGATCTGAATGAGATTCGTAAAGTTTATGAAATGCTGGACGAAAATGCAGATGGAGTGATAACCGTGGATGAAATCTGTGGCTTCATTAACAAGCTCGCAATACCAATGTTAGAGGAAGATTTAAGATCTATACTGAGAAGCAAAGGTAAAAGTGGTTGCAGTAGCGATAGCCTTCAATTTGATGAGTTTGTTGAATTCTATCACTTCATCTTCAACCACGAACAGGATGAAGAAAAAAACGAGTTTTACGATTTGATGGAGGCATTCAAGATTTTTGATCGGAATGACGATGGATATATCTCTTGTGAAGATCTTCAACACTTGCTCTCCACGATGGGATTAATCTCAAAAACCCAAGATCCACAACTATGCGAGCAAATGATTCGGAGATTTGACCTGGACTGCAATGGAGTCTTGGATTTCTCTGAATTCAAGACTATGATGTCTTCTAAACTTTCTGCGTAAGTAATAAGGAATAGGTATATATACAGGCAAAGTTCCACAAATATGTTTTTTTGCTTGCGTTTCTTTTCCTTTTCAGTAATTTTTTACATTTGCAAACCCGAGCCGAGGCTCTGATGTTATGGGAGCTTTAACCGATGTAAATTAGAGGAAATCAAATGCCTCAAGAGACCATTTGAATAAGAAAATAATTCAGGCCATATTAAAAGCTGCGGTAATATTATTTTTTTGTGTTCAAATTGAGATATAATGGTGAAGTTTATATATATATATCTAATTTTTATTTATTTTTAGTGTTTTATTAGATTTATAATTATAAATAATATATTATTATGTGAAGTTGGATTCAACTTTTTCAAATTCTCCATTCACATATTATTTTACTTTAATCATTTACACACATAAATTTCTATGTTTATTTATTTTTATTTATCACAGACATCCTATTTTGATATAGTTGTTTATCACGTGAATTTAGTCACTATCTCATTTCAAGATAAATTTGTAAGACAACCCAATAGTTACAACTTTTTTCATTTCCAATTTCAAATACAAAATTCAAATTTACTTGATTGACTCCATTTACTTTTCTACCATGAACTAACTGTAGACACGTCAAATTGACATAATGCATCCATTTGACAAATAAATCAAGTTTATTTATCAATCTCCTAAAGTCATCAGTTTAAATCAAATAAATCAAACTTGATCCTATCATCATCTCTTTGATTAAATAAATCATTCATTTATTTAATTAAATCTCACATCATCATTCATCTCCCTTTGATTTGATTTAAATCCCTAAATGAAGTCGAATTGGTCAAATCAGCCTAATCATCATTAATTTAATCTAACCATGATTAAATGCTAATCTCACCCACTTGCATTCTTTGGATCTAGCTACTTGCACATATAAATCAATTTATTGATTTATTAAATCCAAGATTTTCCATCAACATGGCATTTATGGGGAATATTCCCTCATTTTTGAATTCAAAGGCAAGTTGATTTGTCCCTCCAACATTGCATTTATTGCTCATTTTCTTGTCCCCCACTTAGCATTTACTCTCAAATTTGAATTCAAATTCTCCCTCTCATGGGCACTCTTCCCAAATCTTGCACATGCATCAACCACTCACCACTTGACAAGTGTCCTTCTTTCATTTGTCCAATCTTAGTCCCACATTGGTCTCTATTCAACACTTAGCATTTTGAAAATCTATAAAATAGAGGCTTCATCCTCAAGCAAATCCTCCACAATCTTTATGCAAAGTCATTCTCTTCACATGGAGAACTGATTTTGTCCACTATCAATCCACAACTCGACAAAAATATGATACAAGGTTAATCTCTTCATTTGAGAATTGATCTTGTCCACACCATCTTCATCATTTGCAACATTTAGCTTATCCAAAGGGGTTGGGAAAGGGCTACTTTTCATATCAAAGTAGCACCAATCCCCCTATGGGATGATGCTTGAGTAGTTTAGGAATAGATTTTATGATTATATTGCTTATGATTATTGTGATAATGTTATTATTTACTTTATGTTTACTCAATAATTTCATAGGGAGGGCTTTCATCTCACTTGTTCAAACCTGACAGATTTAACCCATGTCTTTCAGTCTTTGTTCAAAGTAGATTTTGGTCTTCACATTTTGGCGCCCACCGTTTTCATGCGTAGTTTTCCCTATACTGCAGATACTATAATTTCAAGTGTTATTAGAGGAAAAGACAAGTATCTCCCATTCGATACTTGAAAGGAGGTGCCCTTGTAGAGATTCACGAAGTGAAAGTCATGCTTGAGGAAGGTACAATATCTTAGCCTTGTAGAAATTCAAAAAGTCTCAACCTTCAACATACAATAATAAAATCTCAGCACATCTTAAAGCATTTAGTTGATTCAAGCATGTTGTTTTTTAATGCAACTTCAATTTACTCCATATTCCCCTCTCCTACCAACACTAATACTTGATTTAGTGTCATGGTCTGCTTTGTAACTGTCTTTACTTAGTGGGCTTTAATACTTTATTTCATCGCTTTGTTTCATTACTCAAAAGCATTGAGGGACTGGCAAGCTACTTGGAGGTGGGCTATTGGAATATGCAGGACTGGTCCATTTCTCCATTTCAAAAACAAAAGAAGCCACTGAGATAGTCACTCCTAGATGGAGGATTCTCAGCTTAAAGGGGATCAATACCTTCTGACATAGTAGAGTCTTTTAATGTAACTGGATTTCCATTCCCTGTTGGTATCTCTGTTGACTTAATGGCTGCCGTGACAGACTGGAGGATTCTAGATCCTTCCTTCGGAAGAACATTGGGATCTAGCCCCAAACGCTCAGTCGATGTTATAACCACACTATTGTCCATGACCTTTAGCTTTGCAGGCCTGCCAGCAGCTTGAATTGTTTTCGGAGTAGCATCTTCAGGGGCATTTGAACCAATCTTTGATGCCCACACAGACTTATTTTCTTTGGATTTGATAGCCTAGCTTCTACATGCTTATTCACAATGCTCAATGATTACTAATCGCTGCCTTCTTTTCTAAAATGCTGAATGTATGTGGTTTGTGTATGTTTACTAATGTTTCTTGTGGCAGAGAGACCTACGTGCCCAGAGGTTGTGTAATTCAATTTTATACCTACCAATAGAGTCGCGCCATCACTTTTGTGCACACGCAGTACATTGATGGAACTACAATCTCTGCCTGCTGTTGCATGACAACATAGTATGAGTGAAGGCTTTTTTTATTCGTTGAGCTTCCATTATTAGGTGCGGGCATTGAGGACGCTGGCAAAGGTTTGTCAAAGATTGAATAAATCAGCTTTGCACCTGATAGTTGCATTTGCTTAAAAGTTTCTGACGCCTATTCAACAAATCAACTTTGTGCATATCCTGCGACTGCTATGTTCTAGCCAAACGCATTGGGTTGAAGTTTCTTTTTGGTTTCTTTTATTTCAAAGATCATTAATACATAAAGAGGGAACTCACGAAGGGATGAATTCAGTCAGTGGCTTTCTTTTTTTGAAACTTTCTGTCAAACAGCTCACATACCTTGTCTGCGCCTAACAGTCCTTCTAGGGATTCTGTCAGATAATTTGAATGGAATATGCTTCCCATAATTTACTCATTTTTGATTGCTTTAACTGCTACTAATGTCGTTCCTGCTTTAGATACTGATATTGATGTGATTAAAAAATCAAAGTCGCGTGCCCAAGACTATGGAATCTGGCTTTACACCTTCAAATTGCATTACATTGAACATTTCTTCTTGGGGAAGGAGAAGTATTGGGCACTTGCTTCAACAATTAATGATCAATGCAGGAATCCATGAGAATGCGTTAATGAAGTGATAGCTACTTCTATCGAACCAATAAAAAAATTAGCTTGTTTCCCATGTGCTGTAGATCAATTAGTATTAATTTGTGCTATATCTCCTTGCCTAAAAGAAAAGAACACTATCTTAGTTTGTTCCAAGCATTGTCTTCCTTTTTTATCAAGCATTTAAGATCTGCAACCAAGTTAATGTTTTGGATTTGCTAAATTTTACATTGTGTCTGTCAAAACATTTGTGTACAGTCACAGATAGCAGAGAAGATAGCAAAATTTTCATAGTGTCATTAAAACATTATGACACAGGCGTTACCTAGGAAACATGCACGGATGGGAACACTTGGCTGGAATTAAAAGTATAATGTGACATTGAGAGTAGTAAATGCTAGGTAGGACAGTGACAACTAAGTTCAAGTTTGGAAAAGGAAGCTGACTTTTTTTATTTTATTTTTATTTTTATGACTTGAGCTGAAAGCAATGAAAGATATGTTCTTTGAATTTTCCATGTTGTTACTATCGTTATAAGCTATCTGTTAATATTCTTAATAACTTGCTATTGATATCTAGAGAATTTGCTAACTATTCAATTCATGATCATCTATCATCAAGTGATAAAAAATCAAGGAAACAAACACATTTTCCTTGATAATTTGGGGAATCAAACAACATAAAAATTTTGGTCTTATTTCTATTATGGCTTATTTTGTTTTTATGTGGCCTCTTTCACATTAAACTAAATATTATTTGTTATTGTTTTGTGATGTTTGTAGGTGAAAGTGAACATTAAAACCGAATGTTGGAGTTGGGCAAAAAATAAAAGCAAGATCGAAGTTAAGGATTTGGGCATTGAAACGTGAAGGTCATAAAGCATTTTTAAATGCTTTGAGCTTCTGTTGTACGCTTTGATTTTCTATCTTAGGTGAACTCATTTATTTTTGTGCTCTAAAACAAACATAGCAAAAGTTTTTCAATTTTCATGGAAAGGGGATTAAAATGGATCTTAGAGCAAATCTACTAGATTTCATTTAAGGATAAAAAAATTGAAGAAGACAAATTTCACACTTCATCTTGGTGCTTAAAATGAACTCACAATTGCTTTGGAAGGATAAAATGAATGTGTGTTTGCTTTGTTTTGTGGTTACTTACTTAAACTAAAGTCATTGAAAAGGACATATGCGCTTCTCTCACACTTCCAAGCGATCTTGAGAATCAAAAGGCCTTTTTGGTGATTTTGGCGTAAGATAAAGTGATCACCTCCACACTTCGATTTGGGCTTAAAATTGAACAATATCTTGTGCAAGTGCAAGTAGGGAATTTTCGCGTATATTCTCTTTCTTTGTGCTGTCAAATATTGATCGAGTTACAAATTTTGTCTTTGCTTGCTTTTGTTTATCTTAGAGGGCCTGCCTTGGGGAAAAAGTACTCACTCAAGGGAATGACTCAACTGGTAGCACTCTAAAGCCAAGAGTATTTCCAGCCAAGATATAAATGTGGGTATTGGTTAAACGCCATTATCACGCATGGTTAGCTCACAAGATGGATCCGAAGGGGACTCTTGTCGAATGGGTCAATCACGAACAAAATTCCTTACTAGAACCCATGTACTAGAATTTTCCAAAATCCTTAATCTATTTGTTGGTGCAAGAACGGTCGTTCTGAAGCTGCCCCACACTTTTACGTCTTTAGTAGAAATGGAAAACATGCCATGGGAGTTTCATGGGTGTTGATGCTTGGCTACCCCATATAAGTGAGTGTCATGGAAGGGAACCAGTGGGGTCAAGCATCTAACCATTCACTAAAGATAAGCATAGCTAGACTTGTCCAAGTGGGGATTCAACAAATATTGCCTTACACATCCATAGGGTTTGTACTTGCTCTTGGTTTGAAAACATAGTGTGTTTATCGAAAACATTGGAAAACCAACATTCAACATCATCATCAAAATTTCAAACCCCTTAGTTAGAGCAAATACCTTTGACAAAGCCCAAGAACTATTGCTTACCCTTGGGATTATGTCCTTAGAGGTTTCTAAGTAATTGGGTTTACATCTTAATTTTCTCTTACAAAGGTCAACATTAGGCAACCCTTGTCCTAATTTCTTGGAACTTCCACATAGCACTTTGTGGGACGAAAAGAAGTTGTGACATTGGACATTCAGTTTGAAACCTAATCAAGAAGTGTTTTTGTGGTAAAAAGAACTCATTAAGCAAAGATAACAAATTGGACCACACTCATGTGCTTGATATCTTTTGGTCATATGATTTTCATGCAAACATTGGTCTTTTGATTGCTCTTAGAGAAAAGCATGTTCTTCAATATCTTGGCCATAGTAAACAAAGTTCTTCTTAGGTTCATTTAGGTCCAAATCAAACACTTCATCCATCCCAAAACATCTATCAAAAACCCATCCCACAAACAACTTTAGAGCTTTTGAAAACATCATTCTAGACTTGGGTAAATCATCCTTAAATCAAATCAAAGTCATTTGTTTAATTAGGTGTGTGGGAATGCATCCTTTCTCATACATTTAATTAAATCAACCATCCTTTGAACAAGTTCATCGTAAGATCACATCCAACATCTTAGGGTTTACAAGTTCACTATCCAAATCAACCAATCAAAATCAAACCCTAAGTCTAGCATTGATCCAAAGTCCCTAAACGTTCAACACTCATAATTTACACATTTCATCCTCCATCTCGTCATTGGTCCTAAGAACCTTAGAAGTCACTTTCATAACAAGGTCAAAACACAAGGAGAACATGGAATACAAACTTGATCCATACATCTTGAGCAATCCAAATCAATTGAATCTTCAAAGCCTTGCAATGCCAATTGATTATCAAAACTCACACTTATACAATCCATACATGGGACCATTACCTTCGACAAATGTCAATAGAACAACAAGTGTGAGTATGTCCAAATCAAAGATTGGAGCACATTTCCCGATGGGAGATTTAAATCCAAACCTACAAATCCATCAACCGAACAATCAATGCATGAGTCTTCAAACAAACGTCATCCCACCAAATCCCTACATGCCAAAGGAGAATGTACCAAGAACAAGTTTTTGAAACGTGAATTCAGAAAGCTTTGGGATGGATACATTTGAAAATCATATGAATATTCCAAACATGAACAATGGTCAATTTCAACCCATCATGCCAAAGCTGAGTGTCATCACAAATCAGAATATTGTCCAAAATCAAACACAACTACACACTCCAAATCTACTTAAACAAGAGCCAAATCAACTATATCAAATGAGTCAAGATTGAAATCAAGAACAAATTTGGCTAGATCAAATTGCCACACTTTCCAAAATAGTTGATTCAATGCGCCAAGAGACATCTCCACCACCATTACCCATATCAACATCATTCCTTGGTTTAGGGCTTCCCCCTTTACCTAGCACCAATCACTCCATCCAAATCAATCCACCTAACAGCAATCAAAAAATCACGTCAAATCCTTCGAATATACCATCGACGTCACACCAATGGATGGTATCTAATCAAACAATAACATTGATCCCAAATCAAAATAGGGTCTCCCAAGGGCCTATCACCTCGATCACTCCAACCACCACTATCATGCCCAACACATCTCAAACACTCACTATCGCTCTAAGTGTATCTCAATCACTTGTCACCGCATCCAACACGATTCCAAATATACCACCACTACCACCAAAACCAAGTGCAATAAGTCAATATTGTAGCATCACACTAAAATCCCACCAAGCCTACCAACAAGGGCTTCAACAATCTCAAGCTACCTAGCCAACATGAGCACAAACACAAAAGATGACAACTATTGAGAACAAGGATCAAGATCAATCCATTGCTGAGTACACATTTACTTCATCCAATGATCAAATCGACATATGTCAAGAGTCACTTTTGAATCACGATCAAAATCCACCAACAAAACTCGACAATGAGCCAATTCAAGAAATATCAACATCACTTGACTCTATGGTCGAAGACATTCACAATCTCTCCACCGCAATTGTCGAAAACAATGATCAAAATCTCTCCATCGAGGAGCACATTGAGGATGTATCTACACAATCCGATGATCAACTCACCATACATCAAGAGCCACTTTTAGTGATCTCTTTCAAGGAGTGTTAGGATTATTTGATCCAATTGACATAATGCACAATCAATTCCTATGATCATGTTGAAAATGTCTCTACATGCCTTACGAGTTAGAGGACATATCTCAAGAATTTATTCCAAAGCATGATCAAAATATTTCACCAAAGTCTAGCAATGGTCCTTTTCAAAACATGTTGATCCCTTTGACCCATGGTTGTAGATACTAAAGAACCTTGAACTCGACACTTGAGGATGTTGAACCCATATATAATGAAGATATCCAAGCACCATTGTAAGTGATCCATCCTTTGAGAGACAACCCATGTCAAGAGCTTGTCCAAAGCATATCCAAAACGTCCCAAATAAATCAAGATCAAGAATTTGTATCTTCAAGATACTACAATAATCTAATGGACACTCTCCTATCTATGCAAGATGATCATATCCATACTCGTCCATCTACCCATGAGATACTTTCTATGGATGGACACGTAGATGATCTTCATCTAGAACAAGATTGTGTTACACAAAAAGAGCAGATTATTAACTCCTACAGTCAAATGGAGTTATCAACATCAGGATCATATATATCCCAAACTCAGATTGAGGAAATCATGAATAAAGATATCGAACATTATCCACTCAAGGAAGAAAATAAGACAAAATAGTATAATCCAGAGTTAGCAGAGTGACAAATTGAATCAATGTCATCTACAGTGGTCATTTGTCAGAGCATGTTTATTGAACAAGATATCTCAAAACAAGCAGAATCAAGGAATGAAGGTGATACTATCACCATACTGGGGGCAACTTCATCTCAAGCAAACGTCAACATAGGGAGCATGAAGAATCCTTATGATGAAGCCCCGATGCCAATACTACAATCAGCCACGTCACAAATATATTCATCCACCCATCACCCCATCCATGAATTGGAACAAACGTCAAAAGAAATATTTGAATGAAAGCACAAAAAATGTTATCAAATCGAAAGAAGCTGAGAAGCATAATGGACAAATCAAATATGCATGGATACCAAAGAATACAAAGAAAGATCATCCCTATCAAACTCCATCAAGCAAAGAAACTATGGGGAAAAATCAAAAAGGGAAAAGTATCCATCAAGGATGTCCTTAAAAGAAAAAGTAGGCTTTCAAGTGATGCTTGCAAGTGTATCAAGTGGTTGGTCCTAATTCACCTCCTTCCATATCCACCCATCATTTGCTCATCTTCCCAAGTTTGGAAGTCCAGGTTCCAAATTGTCAACCAATCCCTCTCTTATCCCTAAACACACCTCCATCCAGCCTCCATGTGATATCCGG
The DNA here is from genome assembly GCA_007258455.2 of Sequoia sempervirens. NCBI lineage: Eukaryota > Viridiplantae > Streptophyta > Pinopsida > Cupressales > Cupressaceae > Sequoia > Sequoia sempervirens. The sequence goes on along the minus strand of VDFB02101419.1, from coordinate 4,872 downwards.
TTTTTACATTGACCATGTGTTGGGAAAGACCCTTCACCATAAGGATTTAGAAGGCACTATATCGTGATGTGCGCACAAAGACAAATTCAACTCTGGTATCAATGAAGTAGATCAAGAATCTCAAAAATTGTATTCAAGTGCATGTATCTTGGAAAAATAACTTCTTTAGGCGGGATATCGATGGCACATTATAGCGGGGGGTGTCTACATCCAATAACACCTCATGATTTTAGCATGAGCTTAAAATATTAAAGAAAAATTAAAATAATTAGAAAAAGGATTGAAAACAATAAAGATAAAAATCGTCCTCTAGTGAAAACCACATGGGCGGCACTTTGGGCAAGACCATGATGAAAACCTGGAAAATAGGCATCATGTGTGGAATCGAGCATCTACATGTCCTAGTTCAGATGAAAGTATCTCATCCCATTCATAATAAATCGAGCATTCCATCCATCTTATCCATAATAAATCCATTCATCCATAAACCATCGATCCAATCCATTTTCATCTGTCTTCATCCATCATCCGAGTTATCTTGATCTTGATGAAAATTTGGGACACACTGTACACTTGCTTATGGTAAACATCTTGACATGGATCATTTTCATCGATCCTATCCTATGCAGCATTATCTGAGCTATGAAACACTATCCAAATAAACATTCATTATTTGAGCACCTTATGTTATCACAGGATAATCCTTGGCATCCTTTGCGTGCTTACCATATCCATCCATCCATACACCTATCTAGGCACCTATCCATCACATTTCATACATTTCTAGACATTGGGGGCAGATATTTACACCTTGCTTCTAGAATAAATCTTGATCTATATCCTCCAACTTATGTGTTGGCTGAACATTGGCAAACATGAAATCAAATTGGTCCACCACTTGTGAGCAAAAATCCAAATCACTAGCCCATGGCATATTTTGACAAGAAGACATTCCATATCAATCTTCATCATTCATCGAACATCAATTTGAACAATCACTATCAGTTGCATCTAACACACCCTTCAAACATCACATCCAATCATTCATAACAACTTTTGTTCTAAATCAAGCTTCATCAATCATGATCAATCAAATCTAATCAACCCATTATCATCTCGGGATATCATTATGTTGCTTAACACTATCCTTGCATTGTTGTGCATCCTCAACAATGTTATCATCATCAATCCTCATCATTCAAATCCTTACATTGTTGTGTATCCTCAACAATGTTATCATCATCATCATCAATCCGTTGACCCGATCAATCAACCTTAGCTTGGTTTTCAGCAAAATCCCAAACAAAGCACTGATATCATCATATCCATATCTGAATCATCAAAATTATGCAAAAATCCAAAAACATTCAAAACATATCAAAAATCCAAAACCATTCATAAAATTCAGAAAACATTAAAAAACATTAAAATCTGAACTACATCGTCTCTAAGCTTAAATGTAGGCAAGGCCAATCTTTGATTAGCCTCTGAGACATCAAAATCCAAAAACATTCAAAAAACATCAAAATCCAAAAACATTCGAATCACATCAAAAATCCAAAAACATTCAAAAAACATCAAAATCCAAAAACATAAGAAAATCAAAAAATCAAAAACATCGCAAAATCCAAAAACACCATAAACAGCCTCAAAACATTCTAGAAATGTTAAAAACATCCAAATATTTGAAAAATCCAACCGTCCCGTTTCGCTTTCACTTGAAATAATCAATCATCCATAATAAACTGATCATCACCTTCATCCTTTGGCAAAACAAGTAGAAAAAATCATAGTAGACAGTGAAAGCAAGCTTCAATTGTAAAATCAAAAGCAAACAACCAATCTTTAAAACAAAATCAAACTCTTGATCATTTTCAAACATGTCAGTCAACTTTATATCAATAGTCTATCAATCAACTTATCAAACCATCATCATCCTATACAATGCATGTCCTAGGATATATCGTTCCGACAATGGGCATCATTTTAGATATCACCTGGATTCTTATCCTATCAAAACAAATCCCTTTGGCTAGATATATGAAGAACATTGGCTTGTTTGCGTATTTCTGATCTTTCTTTCTTTTGATTTATCTTATTACACTCATTCCAAGGACCTCTCGATGATATCCAAATGAAGGATTTAGAGAGATAGGAATTGGGCAACGATCATCATTCTTTTGTCTGTTGTGCTTGTTGGACGTTCTTGTAAAATAGCTTGGAAAATACTTGCTTTGTTAGATATGTATGGAGGATGTTTCGAACTGCTTGTTGACTATTGCATTGATTGGTTATACCTGTCTGTGTTTTGGTTTGAGGTGTTTAAAACTTCTAAAGTGCATCCTAGCAAGGTTTCTGTATGTCAGGTGTGAACATGAATACTCCTATCTATTTGTCAAGTCAAAGTCCATTTCATACTCAAGTACAATGCCATCCTAGTCCTTTATATACCTTTGATGCATCGTATTTATGCATGCTATCAAACATAAAGTAACTCCACTTTGAAATCCTAACTTTACAAATCATCATTTCTCATCATCATTTCTCATTGTCATTTCTCATCATCATCTCTCATAATGTTGGCCTATTGGATCCTCTTGTCATCATCTAATTTCTTCATTTTCTGCACTAACATCACAGCATGAATAGTTAATCATCATCACCAATTTATCCATCATGCATCCATCATGCATCCATTGTGCATTCATATCATCATCATAATATAGATCTATTAGTCTAAGCATCTCATAAATCATCCATTGCATAATCACATCATCCATCTCACATCATATCATAATTTAAGTTGTTTAGGATAATATAGATTTGTTATTCTAAGCATCTTGAAATCATCTCATTTGCGTCATCGTCCATAACCACCCATTTTGAACCTCTTTATCACAAGATTGACCTTCAAATCAAATCTTTTTGCTCGATCTCTCGAGGGGGCAATGTACCAGTGTACTTTTTGTTGGGGCATCCAAAAAATTAGAAATTTTTTGATTTCGATCGTGACAAGTTTATTCTTTGAACTAATGCAATAAGTACATTGCTTCAAAGAGGGGAAAAATGTAGACACGTCAAATTGACATAATGCATCCATTTGACAAATAAATCAAGTTTATTTATCAATCTCCTAAAGTCATCAGTTTAAATCAAATAAATCAAACTTGATCCTACCATCATCTCTTTGATTAAATAAATCATTCATTTATTTAATTAAATCTCAGATCATCATTCATCTCCCTTTGATTTGATTTCAATCCATAAATCAAGTCAAATTGGTCAAATCATCCTAATCATCATTAATTTAATCTAACCATGATTAAATGCTAATCTCACCCACTTGCATTCTCTAGATCTAGCCACTTGCACATATAAATCAGTTTATTGATTTATTAAATCCAAGATTTTCCATCAACATGGCATTTATGGGGAATATTCCCTCAATTTTGAATTCAAAGGCAAGTTGATTTGTCCCTCCAACATTGCATTTATTGCTCATTTTCTTGTCCCCCACTTAGCATTTACTCTCAAATTTGAATTCAAATTCTCCTTCTCATGGGCACTCTTCCCAAATCTTGCACATGCATCAACCACTCACCACTTAACAAGTGTCCTTCTTTCATTTGTCCAATCTTAGTCCCACAATGGTCTCTATTCAACACTTAGCATTTTGAAAATCTATAAAAATAGAGGCTTCATCCTCAAGCAAATCCTCCACAATCTTTATGCAAAGTCATTCTCTTCACATGGAGAACTGATTTTGTCCACTATCAATCCACAACTCCACAAAAATCTAATACAAGGTTAATCTCTTCATTTGAGAATTGATCTTGTCCACACCATCTTCATCATTTGCAACATTTAGCTTATCTCAAGGGGTTGGGAAAGGGCTACTTTTCATATCAAAGTAGCACCAATCCCCCTATGGGATGATGCTTGAGTAGTTTAGGAATATATTTTATGATTATATTGCTTATGATTATTGTGATAATGTTATTATTTCCTTTATGTTTACTCAATAATTTCATAGGGAGGGCTTTCATCTCACTTGTTCAAAAGTGATAGATTTAACCCATATCTTTCAATCTTTGTTCAAAGCAGATTTTGGTCTTCACACTAACTAAACACACTGTTGGCACAATTTATTTTCATATACTAGTATTTAATGACATTTGTTATGGTCATTAACATTGTTGAATAATCATGTCCTAATCTAACAATAAAACATTCTAGAGAGTAATTAATAGTGACACATTTCAATATGGTGCAATAAATAGGGTAATGAATCTAGATCTTAGGCACTTTCTTTTTGTTTTCAATATTGTTCAATTTCAATGGGTTGATCAAGGCACAAGGCCCTCACAAATTTGGTGATATGATAACCTAACAAGGTATTTTTAAATACAACTATTCCCCAATTCTTGTAAAACATAAAATATAGGATAACATATTAGGTGAAGTTGTAGGTGAAGGTGAATACTAGATTAGTCATTATTTGATGAACATAAACAATATTTAGACAAGTGAAACAGTTCAACAACTGCATCATAACTAACAACATAACCACATATTCATAACCACATAGCATGTAGTAGTTTAAATAATGTAATATAAAAGTTAACTATGCCAACATTCCCCCCTTATTATATTGTTCCTACAAATATCTCCTTGAAATCTTAGAACTCGCCTTACTAAGGGACCCCCTTTCAAATCTTATATCAAAAAGCTTGTTGATTACAAAACAATTTTATATACTTGAGAATATATTTCCTTGAAGAAACAAATCCTAAATTAGGTGGAACTCCATCAAGATGCCTTGTGACCCTTAGAAGGTGTAGCTTTGAGATGAATTCCTATGTTCTTGGACTA